>JACXGI010003737.1:0-59409 GCA_016801175.1 Esox masquinongy
CCACATTTTTGAATGGGTTTTGTTTCACAATCCTCTCCAGGGTGCGGTTATCCCTATTGCTTGTACACTTTTTTCTACCACATCTTTTCCTTCCCTTCGCCTCTCTATTAATGTGCTTGGACACAGAGCTCTGTGAACAGCCAGCCTCTTTAGCAATGACCTTTTGTGTCTTGCCCTCCTTGTGCAAGGTGTTAATGGTTGTCTTTTGGACAGCTGTCAAGTCAGCAGTCTTCCCCATGATTGTGTAGCCTACAGAACCAGACTGAGAGACATTTAAAGGCCTTTGCAGGTGTTTTGAGTTAATTAGCTGATTAGAGTGTGGCACCAGGTGTCTTCAATATTGAACCTTTTCAAAATATTCTAATTTTCTGAGATACTGAATTTGGGGTTTTCATTAGTTGTCAGTTATAATCATCAACATTAAAAGGAATAAACACTTAAAATATATCAGTCTGTGTGGAATGAATGTATACTTTTTACAGGTTTCACTTTTTGAATGCAATTACTGAAATAAATCAACTTTTTGATGATATTCTAATTATATGACCAGCACCTGTATATGTATATATACCCACTACCGGTGGGTATATGTATATATACCCACTACCGTTCAAAAGTTTGGGGTCACTTAGAAATGGTCCTTGTTATGATTTATATATAAATCGTAATTAATATCAGAAAGGTAATTGAAAAAAAAATCTTCACATATGATAATTGGAAATTAGGTCAACATTCTTAATTTCAATAAAATGTTGTATGATTTAAACCGGATGCAAATAAAAAAGTGAAAATCATCTCACACTCCATTAAAATAACCATTCAATAATACACTTTATATTATAAGATATATTTTTCTGCGTTTGAGTTGTGAAATCTTACAAATGGCATCTTTAAGTGCTATGAAATGTGTTACCTCCAATCACAAGAATATAAAATAATGATTTTCAGATTTTGCAGACAGACCACTTAGAAGGAAAATTGTGGTGAAAAAAGTTATCAAACGAATCACAGGCTTTTATAAAACTGACAGGAGTAAATGTTTTGTGTTATTTTGGGGGAAAATCCCTGTAAGATCACAGAGTGTATCTTAAACACTCATGCCTGATACTGGTATTGAATGTGCACTCTATCACTCAAATCTAGTCAAGTGTTTCCCACAGATATCCTCATATCTTTTTTTTAACCTTTCAGTAGTAATAGATATGGGAACTTTGATCTCCAAACAACTAAACGGCCAGAAGCTCACAAACGTGTTTGTTCTTGTAGTTTATCTTGGGAAGCAGGCAGTTAATGATCAACTGACATTCTGTTAGCATACAGTGTAAACTCAACACTACTCATGATTGTGTGGTCATGTGTGTGGGAGTGTGAGTGTCTTTTTCTACACTAACTTTAATTTCCCACATGAAGTATCAATTTTAAACACATCACTCATCAAATTCAATCCAGTTGACCTAAGACCCAACCTCCACATAATTTAGACTGGTAGACAGCAACTTATCAAACTCAACAAAAAGAGACAATTTAACGATTCTTTTTTTCTTTAAACTGTTAATGAAGACATTAAGGCATGACCTTCGGGGAAGTAAAAAGCAATAAATGGCATGGAGGGGGTTGTTTTATGAGAAAAAGACAGATGCACTGGAACCTAAAATTCCCATCCCAATGTTCATTAATGGACATAAAAACTGCTGTCCTTATTCTTGTGGGACCACAGATACAGCATGAAAAATGGAGACTCCGTGAGTACCGAGAGTTGTGTGAGTGCATGCCTCCTTGTGCGCTTGACTGTATGATTGCATACACACATGTGCCTGTGTGCTTTTGTGTTTCTAGGTTTGGCAACCATTGCTGAAGCTAAACAGGACATATCCCCAAAAATATGCTGTGGGAGTTGATCCTGGACGTATGCTGCGCTTACTAGCGGACCAGTGCTTTCAGGGCTTTTTTTCTGAACCAAGACAATATGGAGTGTTAAAGTAGTACACACTTCTATTTCACTGTCCCAAAGACAGTGAAATAGAAGTGTGTTCATGTCAGTGACACGTGCGCTTCGGGGCAGTGGGCTTTTTTGCTTGAGAGTGTCCGTGCTCTCTCTAGATGAATGCCTGTAGGCTTGTGTTTCAGGACCAGTTTTATTTATTTGAGTTATGTAACACTGTTAATGTACACTGGGGCTAAACCAAAGGAACCCGACTTTACACACTCACTCATGTAACAGAACTGTAGGCATTTGGCAAAGAAGTTCCCTGAAAATGTAGAGATGGCCCGTATGGAGGAGGTAGGTCATTATAAACAGGAAGAAGTACGCGTAGAGGAGTGAGGTCGGGGGAAGTGTTTTTTGGCCAAGCAGGTGTCTGTGAATGTCAGGAAATGCATCGGCCTTCGGGGGGAAAGATAGCAGGATGTTGGACCAATGATGGTTGGATTCCATTCCTGAGGCTGGTTGGCGCGGTGCCAGCCTGAGCTACTGTCGGCAGCGACAGTAGCCCAAACTTATCATGATCACCCTAACCCAGCCCTACCACCTGGGTACATTTACATCAGCTGTACTGAAAACCTGCACTCTGGTGGTTATATCCCCTCTGGTCAGTCCTAAGGCCTACACTGTACTTCCTTTGGCACTCATTCCAGTTCACTCCTGCCAACGACTGGAATGAGCTCAACACCCTCGTTTCATCTTGCTCCTTCAAAAATATAACAAACAAGCTGATATCTTACAACTGCACCTGCTGAATCTCCTATCCCTGTCAGTACATGTTTCCCATTGTATTTAGTATCATTTTATGGATATTTTCATATTTGTATGGATACATATACAGTATTTATGTTTACAGTATTTATGTTGTTCTATGCATTGCCTTCGGCCAGGTTGAGAACTGGTTCTCAGATGACTTACCTGATTAAATTATATCATTTTGTTTGTATTCTGGTTTCACAGTTTACATGATCGGAATGCAAATAATTGGTGTGACAACATTTTTCAAACCAAGCCCTGTCAGATACTATCAGTTTGACTTATTCACTAACTCCCATTTCTTCTTACTCACTTTTTTAGGTCGAATGATCCTGTTCGGTTTGTCTACGCCAATATAGTCCCCTCTCAAATTCATTCCACCCATTGAAAGGTCTCACTGCATTTATGTTTTTATTCAAAATGTGCACACCATGTGTGAGAATGCCACCTAATTGACTTGAAAACCAAACCTTCGCTTTGCAGCCCTGATTTTGTTTTGATCAAAGTCACCGTGTTGCCCCAAGAGGTTTGTTATGGTTATGTGGCAATAATCGTTAAATGGGAGAAAGGGGGAATTAGTAAACATAAATATTATAGCCAGCATGATCCAATGGTAATGTTTTCAACACAAACAAGCAACCCAAAAAAGGTTTAGCTAAGCAGTTGTTTTTATCACTGTCCTTGGAATGCTTCAGATGGGACATTTACATGGCAAATCCTCCCATTTACAATGTTTAGAGGAAACCTTTCATAGCTCAGAAAGAAAAAAAATATTCTAGATTTTATTCATTGTGCTGTGTGCTGTCGTCTGCCCAGTCCTTTTCAATTGTTAACCTCAGTGACTTTTTGGGGTAATCAGATGTTTTTAAAAACTACAACAAGCATTAGGGTGGAGTGAGGTTGACTTCCTGATCTCATAGCTAACGTTGTTTTTGACTTTAGCTAGTTAATATTGTAAGCACTGTGAAATATTATACATAAGGTAGCCAATTTAGGGTTTGTATAGCTGCCATCAACTGCTTGCAGTGTAGATATTCCTCTCAGGTAAATGATATATAATCCTTTTTTGATTTTGAATTCTTGACGAAATACTGCCACAGTCGACGACAGAACAACCACCAAGCATAGTTATTTAAAAAAAAAATAGATAACCAAACAAAGTTGTCTGCTAACAAACCAAACAGCCATTGAATTGTGATCGTTATCTTCTATCTCCAGAAACAAAACCACACCCAACTATTTTTAAACGCACCTCCATACTTGCCTTCCTGTCGCAAAGCACTATGGAAGTTGTAGGAATCTCATAATTTGAACAAATTAGTTCCTGGTTTGACAAAAGGCTATTTTCTCACCAGGTTTGTTATCAATTTGAAACATTTCAACGCATTTGGGTTACTAAGGCTCCAACCAAGTTGTCGGTGATTAGAGGGGACGAGTGTTGGAATTGTTATTTGAAAGAGAATTTGAATAATAGTGTACTTCTTAAACTGACCTGAAGCCGGTCAGTTTGGATTTGACCCCAACCCTACTTGTGACATCAGTAATCCCATAAGAATTTTGATGAATTCACTCGCTACTACTCCGACATCTGGAACTCTTAGTCATTCACAAGGCCATTACCCTTAAGAGATCCCCTAGCTGTGAACATCTCTGAGGCAATGTAGCACTGCCTCTCCAGACCAAGATGGAGGGTCTCTGATGTCACTGTGGATGTGATGACAGCTAAAGTCAGCAGCGTGACTCTTGACTGGGCACCCGGTCTGTCTGTCAGAGATGGAGGCCCGAGGCACACCAGGAAGTAGACGGAACTCACTTGAGGTGAAAGACAGAGTGCTGAGGGTAAAGAATGTGTTCGCTTGACTCTCTGAGGTTCCTCTGCCCCACTCTGGACCCAAACATAGTCTGATTACTCATGGCGTAGAGGGGGGGAGACACTGGGATAAGCCTAAAGAACTAGTTTAGCCTATAGCTCTCACAGTCTTCCTATGTCCACAGCCATCACTGTGTACTACACACATTTTTATTTTATATTGACAGTGTTATCTATTCTGTTAGAAGTAAATTCTATTCTACACTTTATTTTACACTGAATGAGTGCTAAGTGTCCGTGAGGTTACCCAAATTCTCCATGCTCGTTGGAGACTGGCCACGAGTGCGTTAAAAACGCTTAGCCATGACTCCGCCTTTTATGTAAATGTTAGCGTGAGTGTGTGTCTGTGTGTGTGTTTGTGTATGTGTATGCGTGTGTGTGTGTGCGTGCGTGCGTGCGTGCGTGCGTTGGGCTCGAGGCGTTGAGAGCGTACAGTGAATGGGGGGAGTAGCCTTCACTACACCGCTCTGCTCGGCTCTTAGGACTGGAGTGGACTGTGTTTATATTCCAGTCGAGGGGAAAAACGACCGTCCTGGATGTAGCCTACAATCATGTTGTCGGCGTTGGATTGTGCATCACCACCGAAAGTGTTTGAATATTGAGAGCTGGGAGGGAAGCATTCTGGAATTGTAGTCATGGGAGGTCAGCTAACGCGAAATGCCTTGTACGGTAAGGAAAAAGAACGTTTAAGAACAGTCATAAATCACCGCCACCATTATTGTAAACATATACTGTAGGTTATCGTTTCGTTCGTTTTGCAATTTATTTTGCTGTGATACAATGTCGAATGATAGGATAGTACGTTACTGTCGCGTAAAATAACGTGTTGCGTGGTCAGGTACCCATATTCTGATGTCACACATGTCACTTGAGATAGTTAATTATAGCAATAATCCATGGGATCAATTAAACTGTATATTTCAGGAAATATTTAAGTAGAAATACAAACATTAAAGAATTTATTTTGAGTCGAGTTTGCACAGTATGCTGACAATAATTATATATAGCAATGTTTGAGGAACCTGAATTCGTTATCTGTCATCCTTTATTCGTTTTCACATGCAAATCATTATTTGCATGTTTTCTTAGCCGCGTTCTGTGAATGGTAACTGTAGGCTACAGCTTGTGATAAAGTTGCGGGGTTTCCCCCAGTAGGCTAGGCCGATATTTCAGGTGTCAATACGTTTGTGTGGTGGTTTCTTTCACTGTTTACAATGGGGGAAGTTAGTCATATCCAGCTGTGCAGTAACCATGCCAACCCAATCAATGAATCAATGTGTTTATCATGCCGACGATCGCAGCCTAACCTCATCTGTACATAAAGTTTCAACGCCGGTCCCAAAATAACATTAAATTGTTTTAAAGAATTTGCCTATACAGGTCTATTCAATTTCGTTTTAACAGGGTAACAGTCCATTTTGGTAGTGTTGTAATTCAGAAACATTAAGTGTTATTACACATGCATTACACAGGCTGTTGAAGATATTCAAACCACGTAATGCTTTTAATGTGAATGAATGTAGAGCCTGCAACACTGCTGTATCCGCATCGGGTCAGATGAATGTGTTTTCCAGGTAATGCGTGTTGACTTAGTTGTCTGAACCTGTAGCTTTGGTGCAGCTTACAGTACTGACATCAAGTTAAGTCCTGCATAGTCTCTGGGACTCTGACCACCTGATGATAGGGCCAAATTAAACCCCATGGATGAATCCAATTAGGTTTATAAGGACACATTTAAGCCTGGGGGAGTAGCTAATTGGCTGGGTGGTTGGATTGGTTGTTGGGTGCCTGGATGGGTGGGTGAGTGGCTGGATAAGTGTATGGCTGGCTGGATGGGTGGGTGGTTAGGTGGATGGGGGGTGGTTAGGTGGGTTAGTGCATTGGTGGCTTCTTATTAAAGGATCAATGTCAAAGACCTTGAGAGGGAGAAGAGTCCCTGTTTACTGGCCTACTTCTTCTTTTACACTATAACATAGCCTGGCATGGACTCCAAACGGTTCTGTTTCACGATTGTTTTAGTTTCCTGTTTCTTGTTGAAAGGTGTTAGCTGAAATGTAACATTCTGTGCGGGAGTTTTTGTGTGAAGGTGTTAGCGGAAGGATAACATTATGAACGAGTTTCTGTGTACAGACTACTGCGAAATGGAGAAAATGTCCGTTCATTTAGATGTGCACTTAATATTCGGTAGCAGAACACATCAGGGCAGTGTTGCACTGGGGTTTGATTGCGTAATTGAGTCTGTGTTGAATGTGTGGGAGCACTTGTTGAAGCTCTTTATCGACTCCAACTTGGCCAGCGTTTCACCCTTGGTTGTTTCTTTCTGTGTGTGTGTGTGTGTGTGTGTGTGTGTGTGTGTGTGTGTGTGTGTGTGTGTGTGTGTGTAAGAGAGAGAGAGAGATGGCATTAAAAGACAGCTAATAGGTCTCTTTCTAAAAATGCAGTCTGATTGATGTCAATGTCAGATACATTTTCCAAGTCTCACCTCGTCCTGCCAACATAAAATGTAATTTGACAGTCATGAGACATCACTGCAAGGCGCACAGATACAATACGTATGTCATGAAGAGACAACATTCAGAGTGATCACTCTGAGGAAAAGAGACAACGAGATGACAAGACTATAAGAGAGGGATAGAACATGCAAAAGAGAAAGGTGGATATGTTTAGTGTGATGAAAGAGGGAGAGACCTGTGAAGACACGTAGATGTAAAGAGAATCATAAAGAGAGAAAGAGAAACAGAGAGTGAGTGTATAAGAAAGAAAGAGCAACAGAGACTGAGCTGTAAAGGAACACATTACATCCAGGTGATCTTGTGTCATTGGTGGGTGGCGATCCTGTTCAAACACTGTCTCCTTCCCCATTGTTTCCCACTGGGTTACCTTGAGTCTACACACACACACACACACACAGACACACACACACAGACAATGTGACAATACACACACCCCTTTTGTCATCATATTCCCCTTGAGTTGAAAGGTCACCTTCAAGGCAGCACATACCGACTGTTTGTGTGACTGTGTGTGTGTGTCAATATAATTATCATCCTGCCTGTAATCAATACACCCATCAGGCTCCACAAACCATTCTAAACTGCTGAGAAGCATAGGTTCATTATGTTGCCTAACAAAACTGTATTGAATCTTAACTGGTTATTTCTCATTGAATAGAGCAGCGTAAATACTATTCTCTGGGGGAGTTAGGTGCTGAGTGGAGAGACATGACATGAGATGAGATGAGAGGCATGACGTGGGACAGGTCGCCATGCACTCCCAGGTCATCAAGGTGCCGTGGCAGAGGTGTCTAAATTATTAAGCTGACACAGGCTCGGTTGAAGCTGAGGGAAAGGCTATTGTCGCACAAGCTCTGTGACAAAGGGGTAAATATGTCTCTCATTGGTGCTCGGTTATCTGTGTTAATACACGCATCAGTCCTTTCTTCCAGCTGTTTTCCTGTTTTTATCTAGAAAATACACATAACTCATCGCCCTGTCCCGGAACTGCCAAGCCGTGCATTTATCAAGCGGAAATCAATGGTGTTGTCACTTAGTTGCCTAGCAGCAGATGAGGTATCCTAGGTTACCGCAAACATACGTACTGCCATGACTTTCAGTTAGAAGAGCAGTTCCGTGTTAGACTGCCATGGCTCCAGTGCCACTGGTGATAATCTCCTCATATCTGTAAGTCCAGTAAGATGGTGTCGGCTTTTTCCGACTGGAGCTTTCATCTCCGCAACAGCAGCTGTCATTCACACATAAACGCTTAGTAACCTCCCTCTTCTATACCTCTAGATGTGAGAAACGGTAGTAGCTTTTCTGTCAGGCAAATGTATTGCCGACATCTCATCCACGCATAAACGCTGGTAACTTGTGCCTCCGACGCCTCGGTGTGCGTGAAAATGTATTAGTTTGTCGATTACGGGTGGATATTGCCTAGGCTATACCACGCGTTTCTTTTTTTATAACGCCAACATTGCACGTTACGATACGTCGAGGCACGTTAAAAAAGACTCACTACTTGTGCCGATAGTAGGCCTATGCTGTTAACTTGATTAATGTGTGTGTGTGTTGTGTGTGTGTGTGTGTGTGTGTGATCTGTGGAATCATTTCATTGTTGCCATAATATCAAGTCGAACCCACCATTTGCTCATGACTCACTCAAATTAAACAGTCTGCGATCAGACAGTCTATGCAAGCGTCGTTAAAATGCTGTTTGTCATTGCGCTTTAGGCTTGTTTACAAAATTGTGGAAATGCCATCGCCAGCAGATTGCTTACGGAAAGTCACATAACAAATGGCCCTTCAGCGGAGACACAGCGAGACAGGCGACGAGCTAAAAACAGTGTTCGATCTTCATTCCTGGCGAATACACGTCTCAATTAAAAATAAATGGGGAAAAAACGTTCGACAGCATTCATTTGCCCCCGTTGTGTGTTTGTATGAAAACAACTTAAATGCTCTCGGAATCCTTCCTGACAACCGCAGTCCTGCGCTGGTGAGAACCGCAAATAGGAAGTGACAGTCAGTCTATCACAGGGCTAAGTCTGCCCCACGGGAAAGGGAGGGGGTGTGTGTATAGGTCCCGGGTCTCTGGAGAATGCGTATTTTAAGCCGGTCTTTGTGGAGAAGTACGCCTGGGTAGACCAGACAGGTGGACAGAGGGGAAGACTGAAAGGGGGAAGATTTGTTTTGCTTTCCTGCACTTCTCAACTGTGATAATAAGTGTTACAGTAAATAGTGTTTTCTTTGTCAAGCTTTATTCATTTGGAGAGCTTGAGGTTGTTGTCCACGCAGCCCTGAAAGCCTGCTTGCCTTGTGTGAACAAACCAGTTCTGTTTGGCTTCTATTACAGGCATGAATGACACATGATACTGCAACCATGTTGGTATTTGTTGGTGTAATCACAGTATATCTCTTTTATGAAATGTAAAATCAGAAAATTGTTCTAAGTTAAATATTTATTTTAATAAATTTGTTGGACAAGTATTCACCCCCATTTGCTACAACACACCTGAATGAGCTGCGGTGCAACCAGATGTCTTTAGAATTCACATAGTTAGTTGAATTGAGTCAACCTGTGTGCAGTCAACATGTTTCACCCGCCTCAACATTAAATACACCTGCCTCTGGGATGTCCCACAGTTGGTCAGTACAGTTCCTAACAAAATTTACATCATGAAGACAAAGGAACATTCAAAGCAATCCGGAATACGCCTCTTCAAAAGCACCAATCACGGTGTAGACTGCAACAATAGCCCGGGGGTGTGTACATAGTGCCTTTTATGAAAGAGTGGCAAAAAGAAAGCAAATGAAATCTCGGCTAGAGTTGGCATGTTTGAGACTTCGAGAGTGAATGGAAGAAGACTCTATGTGCTGATAAAACCCAAATGTAGCTTTTTGGCATTGACGCAGTGCACTATGTTTGGCGTAAACTTAGCACAGCACAACATCCTGAGAACACCATCCCTACCGTGAAACATAGTGGTGGCAGCGTCATGCTGTGGGGATTTGCCTCTGCATCAAGGTCTGGAAATCTAGTGAAGGTAAAGGGGAAAATGGGTGCACCAAAGTATAGAGAAATTCTGGGTCTTACAGTAGATACATCTGCTAGCTGGATAATGACCACAAACATACAGCCAAAACCACACCAGAGCGACTTAAAACCATAAAGTTCAAAGGTAATTGATGAGAATGAAATTCCCTCACTCCCGCATTCCCTCAATGCACTCCTTTTGGGCCCTAGTGAAAAGAAGTGCATTGACATGGGACTATTTTGCCAGTCCTGTGCAAATCTACTCAATCCAAGTAGTTGAACCTGTAGCAGGAAGAGTAATTTACACTTACTAAGATGTTCATTGAAGGATGACAAGTCTATGTCCCAGAAAATTCAAAAGATCTAACAGGGCTTACATTTGTCATGATTAGTGAAATAAGCCCCCACACAAACACACTCTCACAGACATACCTACGTACACACACAGAAACACACAGATGTGAACCCTAGCTATATGAATGGGGATATCAGATTTCCATTAAAAAAAAAATTACAGGACCACTCATAAGTTTTGACACACATACTCATTCAAGGCTATTTCTTTAGTTTCTCTATTTTCCATATTGTAGAATAGTAATGAAGACACAGTAGCAAAACTATGGAATAACACATGGAATCATGTAGTAAAAAAATCTAAATAAGTTTACATTTTAGATGATGGCTTTTTGACAGCTTTGCACACTTTTTGCATTATCCATACCAGCTTAATGAGTTAGTCACCTGGAGTGCATTTCAGTTAAGACATAAAGGTCACTCAGTCTGGAAAGTTTCAAGAACTTTGAAAGTTTCTTCAGGTGCAGTTGCAAAAAAACATCAAGCGCTGTGATGGAACTGGCTCTCATGAGGAGCGCCACAGGAAAGGACGTCCCAGGGATTTCATTAGTTACCACTTTCGGAAATGCACAGTTAGCTACATTTCAGATTGCAGTCCAAATAAATGCTTCACATAGTTCAAGTCACAATTAACCTGGCCTCCACAATCACCCAACCTTTACCCAATTGAGATGGTTTGGGATGGACTACAGAGTCAAGGAAAAGCAGCCAACAAGTGCTCAACATATTTGGGAACTCCTTCGAGACTGTTGGAAAAGCATTCCAGGTGACTACCTCATGAAGCTGGTTGAGAGAATGTCAAGAGTGTGCAAAGCTGTCATCAAGGCAAAGGGAGGCTACTTGGAAGTATCTAAAATATGAATGTATTTATATTTTTGGTTACTACATGATTCCATATTTCATAGTTTCGATGTCTTCACTATTATTGTACACTGTGGAAAATAGTAAAAAATAAGAAATACCCTTGAATAAGTAGGTGTGTCCAAATATTTGATTGGTAATGTATGTTTTACTAATCCTAACCCTTGACCCCAAATATATGTATATTTGACTTAAACCAAACACTAACTTTTAACCCCAAACCTAACCCCAACATTTAGTCCCTTTCCATCTACTGTAGTGATATCTAAGAAAACATCCCAAAAGCATATTGCACGCATGCATACATACATACATACACACACACACACACACACATACACACACACACACACCTGCTAATGAGGATCATGCTGGGCTGGGTGTGGGAGGCAGCTGTCGGACCGACAGGTTAACTAAAGACATTTAAAGGCCAAAAGGGTCAAAGTGTGTGTTTGTGTATTACACCAACTTCAGAAGTGTTGCTGGAGCAACTTGGAGAGCCCGTTAAATACGTGTTTTGTACCACATTACACTGATTCATCAAGTATCCCACTCTTGTTTCCAGAAATCAATCTAATTTGACACTTAATTTACACTTCATTGTGGTTTCAGCCTTTGATAATAGCTCATTAACGACAAATTAATCATCTTTGGCTAATGGAAACACAACAAGGTATTCATAAATATCAATAGTAGTTCATTGCAGAGCTTGACTAGGAACGTGGCTTCATGTGTTAACTGGGCACAAAACATAACTTTCCGTAATTGGGCCTTTTCAACTCACAGTGATATACGAATTGTACCCCTTTAATCTCCGACCAATGTCAGCACAAAATATGTACACATTCCGCGTGTGCTCTACCAAAATAATGTGTGTGAGGAGGAAAAATCGCCTGTTTCCCATAACCGGACGTGGAGATACAATATGCTCTGTTGACCAGCACACTTTTTTTTTGACCTGACGTCAAATCGCAAGCTGAGTACATTGAGCGGGCATTTGGGAATTGGACTTATCTAGGAGGTTAGGTCCTTCTGCCTAACATCCCTCAGAGGATAAGGACCAGAGTTTCTGTAGGTAGGAAGAGGACCGCCGGGACACTCAAAGGTCCCCAGGCGCATTACGAGCCCAGATAGAGTGATAGCAGTCTACTCTTTAAACCCATATCTATGTCTGGCACTGCTAGGACTGGACAGTGTCAGTTGCCATGGAGACATGCAGTGCAGTAGGTATAGCTACGACTAACTCTGGAGCATTTCTACTGAGAGACGTACTTTCAATGAGCATTTGATTGACGGCTCGTAACAGAGCAATAAACATTCAGACGATTCAGGGGCGAGTTTTAACTGTATCCTACTGTACCGTGTTGTTCTGACAAACCATGTAGCTCTCAAACGCAAATTCACTCATTTGTTTCTTGCCGGGCCAACATGGCATCTGTCTGATTGGAACCGAAAGCCCAACTCGCAAATCTAGCCTTTTGACACAGGGACAGACCAAAGGTTGCTTAGGAACGCAAATTCGCACTTAACCTCCTATTCTTTAAAACAACAGATGTGGCACCCCATTTGCTAGTTATCGCTCATACATTCAGTTCAATCTGCCTTGAAACACACAGACACTTTCCAATCTGCTACAGCCATGTGCGTCTCATTCACGTCTCTTGGCCTCTGGCGCAAACACAAAAGACATTATGCTTAATACTGGGGTCCTAGAGAGCGAGTCCTTATTTGGGGGGAAAACCAACACAGCTTATGATTGGATAGTCTAAATAATAGGAGTGTGTATCTATTGAGGTAGCTTGGGGTGTAAGTGTTGTCCTATCCCCTTTTTAGTGCACGACAAATAACCCTAACCAATAGGGCTGTGGTTAAAAGTATTGCTCTATGTAGGAAATAGGTGGCTATTTGGAAAGCACGGTAGCTGTTGTGTAGAATGTCCTATATTACACTTATCAGTGATTCTCAGATCCTCATTGAATTCTTTTCAATTTATTTTGGCTACAAACAGTAAAAGATACAAGAGCTGGGTTGAAATGAAAACAGAAGGGAATGTTGCAGTGTTTTTTTTTTCTGTGAAGAGTACAACCTAAACAGTGTAGCACAAAACAAACAAATATTGCATTCAGGTAATATGATATAAGCCTAACATTACACCCAAAACAGTCAAAGGGGCCGTGAAATTAAAATGAGATGTGTGTTTTTATGAGCATGGCAGCCTGCTTTATTGTAGGTGTCAAGGGACAGATTCTCAGAACCACCACCTGCTCTTCAGTTTCACTGGTAAACACATTTATATAATCTGCATCTTATTAATAGTTAGCCATGACCCAGGCCGACTCTTTACATTAAAGCAGCTTGCCTGTGCAGGTTATTCTAGGGATACACTAATACTCTAAAATGTATTTCTTAACTAAATTCCTAAATGTAATGATAATACCTAATGTATTCTTGCCACTCTCACTGCTGTGCTACAACAGTTGTACTACATATTGTTTGGAATCAATGAACTAGATTGTCTACAGGATATATACTGGGCTAGATTGTCTACAGGATATAGACTGGACTAGATTGTCTACAGGATATGGACTGGACTAGATTGTCTACAGGATATGGACTGGACTAGATTGTCTACAGGATATGGACTGGACTAGATTCTCTATCTAGTCTCATAACGTTGCCTCTGGTGAGATATTGGTGAAATTATGTAGTTTGTCATTTGCAGAGCGGGTTTATGTGTGCTAGGATATGTGGTGTCCATGCTAAATCTTGTACAACCAAAACTGTAGTTCCTGATGATGTATCTATTTACATTTCAAGAGTAGATTAAATCATCTTGTAGGTATGCACTTTTCTGTAGATATATTATGAATGATAGGCATTTTCAGAAACAATATTATGTTAAAGGTTACCCCCTCCTTATATCAATGCAAAATATTACATTTTACACATACATTTTTGTCATTTACAGGAGCCATAAGAGTTAAGGGCACAATTCCAGGTTTTTTTCACCTTGTTGGCTCAGAGATTTGAACCAGTGGCCTTTTGATTAATGGCTTAATGCCCTAACCATTAGGCCATTAAAGTCTAGGTCCAAATAAACCTGTATTCAATTTTTAATATGGATTATGCAATATACTATTTTGCTGTACTGAACAGTGATGCAGGTTAATACTGGCTAACAAATGCACAACATGGGTCAATGGCTACACTTTTCATGGCTACAGGACCAGACATTTGGGTTGTTTCACCTCACGGCCATATGGCGATATAACGGACAAAACATCTGGCCGTGGCACAATGCCCACTGTTAGGTAATGCAACCAGTCATCTTCCATGCTAACTGGGTTTGCCAGTCCTAAACGCATTTGGTCACGTGGTCAGGAACAAACAAGGAAATGTCATTACTAACACAGACATTGGAAGACGTTTAATGGTCTGGATAATCTTATTCCTATTCGCCGGAAGGTCGGCGAAATGGGTGTAACTAATATACGCGCAATGATGTTCGACAAAAACTAAATCAGGTTCCACCGACACAGACATCTAATAAACCACACCCTTATGATGGACAACAATGACGTGTGTGCTGTCTCCACGCCCCTCTCCTCCCTCAGACTCTCTCGGAGGCCAGTTCCCATCCACCGCACACCGGTGCCACCACAAGCCCAAGCGCTGCCTGCCCATCCAGCAGTGTGCGGTCGGGGTCGGGGGCGGCCTGGCTCTCAGCCCGCTGCTCTTCCACCCCAACACCAAGGGCTCCCAGATCGTCATGGACCTCTCCCAGAGGACCGTCAAGAGGCAGGCCAGCTTCTGTAATGCCATCACCTTCAGCCACAGGCCAATAGAGCTGTACGAGCAGGTTCGGATCAAGGTATGTATGCGCGATGAATGCGTTTGAAACACCGCGCCCAAGGAGTTTTATTTACAGTATTCAAAGGGATGACATAGCATCGTGACAGTACTCAGAAGATTCTGCAAGATATGGAGCGAGATTCAGACCAGGCTCTGTACTATAAGTGAGGCTAGCTTTAATGTGTGAAATATTTGATATGCATGTACAGTATAAACACACACAACACATAAACACACACCTTTACCTTTTAAGCTTTTGCAGGTAAATCCTACTATCAGTCTACTGCTGTTTCCCTCATGTTACTCTGTTGGCCCAAATAGGCTTAGCAGGTTTCCACCTTTCAAGCCAGCTTGTCAACACAGTGAAATCACTGAGTAAACACTGATTATGTCACCAGGGCCTGGCTTAGTGTCTCTAAATGTGGTTTTACTGGTTTTCAGGATGACAGAATGGCAGAACGGAGAACAGCGTATTTAATTATAGTGCTCAGAAGTACACTCAGAGCTTTAAGATAACGGGGCTTTTGTCATACATAATTTACGTTTAGGGAAAGTTATAAAACCAAGTGAACCGGCCCTTCAGCACACTGAATAGCCCAGTGATGTGCTTTCTTTGTAAACTGTCGACGTTGTCTAGGCCCCGGTCTTGAAATGGAATCTCGTTGATGAGCAACGCACAAACGGAGCCCAAAGCGACGTGAATTTCCTTATACATCGCAATTCTAGACCGTACAGCCTCACGCGACCACCATGGGCTGTAAGACCATCGACCTGGAGAAGTCTCCTTTCCTTCCACAGATCACTAAGAAGCAGTGCTGCTGGAGTGGGGCTCTTCGCCTGGGTTTCACGGCTAAGGACCCATCCCGTATCAACCCCGAAAGCCTGCCCAAATACGCGTGTCCGGATCTGGTGTCACAGAGTGGATTCTGGGCCAAAGCTCTCCCCGAGGAGTTTGCCAACGAAGGGAACATCGTCGCCTTCTGGGTGGACAAGAAGGGACGGGTCTTCTATAGAATTAACGAGTCCAACCCGATGTTGTTCTTCAGCGGGGTCCGGACAGCCGAGCCGCTGTGGGCGCTGATCGACGTCTATGGGTTGACCCGCGGAGTCCAGCTGCTAGGTATGTTACACTAGTGAACACACACACACAGAGACACACACCCTTCCAAAGCATTTCTCACATTAGGAATTATAGATAAGAATTAGGAGTTAACGTTATGGGTTTCCACCAGTCCTTGAACGAGGCCAATAATTGGTCATTCAATATAGTCCATTTTAGAACCGGTTCTATTTGTTTACTGACTGTCAGCATACATACCTCACTAGGTATGGAGTGGATTTTAATTTGTGCGGAGTGGTAGTTATTGTAACCTAACAGAAGACTCTCTGTGATCCCATGGCGTGCTCTGTACACACGCTATCTACATGTATGACAGATTTTCAGCCAAATAGCTCCCCAGCGGTGCATTATCGAGGCATGCCTGGCCAGCGTAGCGCACATACCATGGAGAAAGAAATGGCAGATAGCCTAGCCTAGCCGAGGCTTTGATGTACCCAGGACATAGTGGGCATGTTTATGTTCCCTAGGGAGTCAATGTTTCAGTGCTGTCATCCCCGGCTATGTTAAAAATACACAAGGGGGTTGGTCATATGTCCATAGATAGCCCATTTGAGCCGCGCTGACGGTCAGGAGTACAGCCGTATCAGACTGGCAGGAGTGCAGCGGTATCTAAAGGACAGAAGTACAGCGGTATCACCTTCCATGGGTAGCAGAAAGATGTTTCATATTCACCATTTGAGGCGGGAGACCGTTTGAAGTCCCCGATTCGTCTGAAGTTCCCCTCTCGTCCTCCGGTACTCCCAAGGTTTGTCAGGATTCAGAGATGTCGGGCTGTGAAAGAAACATAGCTGTATTCCTCTACGGACTGAATGCAGACCCCCAAGCACAGCGATGCCAAGCCATGGCGCACAGTTCCTTGGCACAAAGTTCATATGGCGTAGTTTCCTTGCATTACCTTGACACCGGAAAGCATGAATGGCATGGGGAACGATAGACGAGTTAATAAAACAATACAAAAGGAGCATTGATTGTTGATGCTATTGTGGTGGAAAAGTACAGTTTCCTACAATGCCAGGAGTGTTTGAACTCTCTGCTGTACAGTATGTCACTCGGGGCGGACCCTGACCTTCTGGAAAAGCGTCTGGTGCTCGGAGCACTGTTACATTCGTTCTATTCAGCCCTAGTTAAGTCAACATAAAGCCTTTAACACTCAGGCAATATCCAGGGCAGCCTAGAGTGCAGACCTCCTTGGGGTCCTCAGGGGTGTTCTGAATTACTGAATCTGCCTTCACACACTGGTCGCCTACATTGGAGCTCTAGTCCTCTGTTCTTTCGCCATACTTTTCTGATTTTGGAAAACCTTCTATTTTTCTGGTTCAGCTTAACTCCTAACGTACAGCCGCAATACACAAAAACATCATCCTCTTTCGGACTGGGAGCTGGGCAGTTCTTATGTTCCCTTCAGTATCGTAGGCCTATACTTACATATTTAAAGAGTAATCTTATGATTTACCTTCAAAGTTCTAAGGTTGCGTTACTTTGTCTTTGTGAAATTTTGCACTCAAGCCATATGTGCTCATGCAGTTTAACATCACGTGACCATAGAATATAGTATGTAAATCATAAGAGATTACTGTCCCTAAAAAATTTGTTGTATTTGTTTCTACCTAACACCCACAAATCTTCAAGCTGCATTCACTTCACATTCCAATCAGCGATGCTATCTGTCCAACTGAATTGCAAGAGTTGAACTTGTCTCGCAATTGAGCTACGTCAGGTTTCTTTACATATGATAATGGTAGATAATCATAGATTTTCCCTGACTGATATCTGAGGCATCGGTCCGTCATTCTAGCGTTCCCACGGAACATACATTTAAACTATGTTCAAGATGTTAAATACTGACACAACAGACCCTGGAGTAAGATCCTTAAGCAGCGATTACAAACATTGAATTATACATGCACAGAAAGTACTATCTGGGCTCAAAAGTGCTCAAAAGAATATTGTGTCCTTCGATTACATCAACTGAATTGACAAAATCGTGTAAAGATCAGAACTGAAGGCGAATTAAAAACCAGAATGGCCTTTATTGGCTTTAATACATTAACATACACTTGTAAAAATGTTGCTAGTGGTAGACAACATACAGCTCTGGAAAAAAATAAGAGACCACTGCACCTTTTTCTTTCCTTTCCGAAAAAGTTGGAAAGGAAGGTTTTGAATGAGGAACAGAAGGGCTAAAATTAAGAGACTACTGCAAATTGAACGCTTCTGTTCTTCACTCAAAACTTTCCTTTTCAACTTTTTTGGAAAGTAAAGAATAAGGTGCAGTGTTCTCTTAATTTTTTCCAGAGCTGTCTTTAAGTCATAATCGTATGAGATAATGTGATACGAGCAGTTAGAGGACCCTATACATTCATTTCTACTTAGTTCCAGTTGATATAAGCAGTGGGTAATATCAGATGCCGTAAGATATACATCCGCTGATGTGCTTTCTTTGCGACCCTTGTGATGGGAGATAATGGACCCAGGAGTGATTTTGAAAAACTGACAGCTGAACTCTACATCTCAATGTATGAGGCATTTCCTGAAGTCAAGCAGCTCCTCTTCTGTTTTGTCTGTGTTCAGTACTAGGTTGTTTTAACTTTACCGGGGCCGTCCGCAAGTCAACCTAACCACAGTACATGGACGCGTCGCTGTGATTAGACCGACCAGAGTGGTGTCATTGGCAAACTCCAGTAGCTTGACATATGCGTAGCTGGAGGTACAGTCGGTGTAGGGGGAGTATAGGAGGGGTGAGAGAATGTAGCTTTGCGGCACTCTCCCGTGCTGAGGGACACAGAGTCTGCAGACTGCTATTGGCCAGGAAGTTAGTGATCTACTGAAAGATGGATGTATTGGAGGATTTTGTCTTGTTGCAGTTCTGGGATGACGGCGTTGAACAGAAGAATCCACAAACAGGACAGTTGCGTGAAACAAGGTGTTTTGGCGGACGTAGAGCGCCATCCGCGGACCTTGCAAGGAACACAGGGTGACCCAGATCGCCCCCGATAACGGTTTCCCGGCGTCTGATTGGTTGACACGCGGGATTTAGCATTTTCCACACCTCCGGTCGGACGGCGATGATGGTAGTTTAACATCGCAGCTCTAGCTAATGAAACACAGACAGGCAGAATTATGGGACGGATAAATCCAGCCGCTCCGGGGGTGGCAGCTTTATTCCACACACACGCATGGGTGGAGAAACAGAGAGAGAGAGAAAGAGAGAAAAAAACACACACACATCCTCAAAGATGACCATAGAAATGGAAGAGCACTTGCCTGCCTGTGTCTATCTATCCTCTCTTGACAACCTTCTCCTTTCGGCATATTAGGTTAACCTTTCCAGGCAAAACACGGCATGAAGCCATAAACAAATGCATATATTTATAGTCCTGTTATTGGGGAACTGTCTGACACCCAGAGCCACGGCCTCGTAGGGTAGGTAGAAGCTGATTTACGGCTCCATGGCTTGAACTTGGCACAGGTAATACGGCCCGGGTTGGGGTTGAATAATGCGGGGGAAGTGAAATTGTCCCTGGAGGCGTCATATCCAGCAGGCCAGAGAGCTGGTTTCATAAATATAAATGGGGCTCCGCTTCTTCATGGCTGTCCGTCACATTTAGAGTCAAAACATTTGCACACGTTGTTCATGTGTGTAGTCGTGTGCGCTCACTGTACACACACATTCGCAGGCACGGAGGCATTAAAGCGTGCGCACACACAAAATCATTTAGGGCCGTTTTGAAAAATAACGGAATGTTTTCTCTCCTGAAGTTATTTAGAACCTGCTGATTTCCTATTAGAGAGAGAAAGAGAGAGAGCAGGAGTTAGTGAGATTCACAGAGACAGGTAGCGGTATGGCTGACCGCTCAATTGTGTAGATGGACAGTTAAATGTTCCTTGTTTCCTGCTGTTGCCATCGCACCTCATTTTGCCATGGACAGATGATGTGTGGAATGTATCATTTACTTCTCTAAAAAGTTCTGTCCCAGCAAGCATTGAAAAAACGGGTGTTATTTCACAACACACACACACACGTTTTGGGAATCTCTCCTAGTGTGGACACAAAACATTATTCCCATTATACTAACTCCTTTTTTTCTTTACCCCTCACCCTACTCACAAAAACCTGACCTTAATCCTGTACCTAAACGCTAACCTTAATTCCAACCCTAACCCCAAGTGTAACTCTAAACTTAACCTCAGATGTAACTCTCAACCGAACCCCAAGTGTAACTCTAAACCTAACCTCAGATGTAACTCTCAACCGAACCCCAAGTGTAACTCTAAACCTAACCTCAGATGTAACTCTCAACCGAACCCCAAGTGTAACTCTAAACCTAACCTCAGATGTAACTCTCAACCGAACCCCAAGTGTAACTCTAAACCTAACCTCAGATGTAACTCTCAACCGAACCCCCAGTTGTAACTCTAAACCTAACATCAGACAGAATATAGTATTTCTCCTTGAGGGGGGGGGCTAGCGAAGTGTCTGCATTTTTTGGACGCCCACAGGATAGTGAAAAATGAACGCACAAGCACCTCCTTCCCAAACACACGCAGGTCCAAACAACTGAGGTGGAGAAGTTGAGTATTTCCAGCTGCTGTTTCCAAGACAGGGGGTCCTGGCTGTGCTGCCATGAGTCAGTCGCAGTGAAACCTTAATCAGGAGGGGCCCCAAAAGTGACGCCTTAAAATGAAACAGGGAGGCTTCAGCACACTGCTTGACAGTTAGAGGCTTGAGGCTCTGCAGGTTCTTATAAGGTTCAATAAGTCTGACTCAAACACACACTCATGCACAAGGCCTGCATGGTCATGCGCGCACCCACCCACCCACACGCGCACACACACACTGGTGAGTGACTCATAGCAATGGGCTCCAATTGTTCTTTAAGGGAATTGCTGTTATTTATAAACTACAGTCTACTTGATCTGCATCGGTGTAAATATATTATACAAAGTATAAAATGCATGGCAAAATAAAACACTGCAAAAATGAGTCGTGAAGATGTCCCGGGAACGTCGGGAGGTTGTGTCATGGTCCCCCGAATGTCCCGTTCTCCCTAATTGCTGGGACCATTGTTATTAACCTTGCTTTTGGGGGAATGTTCTAGAGATCTGAGTGATACATTTCATGCATCATTTATCGACAGCAACAGGCACCATAGCAACAGAAGGAATGAAGGAACATTTACCTGTCAATCTACACGACTGACAGATCAGCCTCACCTGTCTCTTGCTATCTCTCTCTATCTGTCTTTCTCTCTTTAATAGAAATCAGCAGGTAAACGTTTTTTAGAGATGAAATAACCTGTAACTTTTGTAATGGCCCTGGGATGATTTCCAAAGTGTGTGTGACAGCAGGGGCAATAGAGAAGAAAGACCACAACGTTCTTATGCAGGTGCATTTTAACAAAAGATTTGAAAGCTCGATGGATCAAATATCAAGAGACACGAGTGCTTTTGTTGCCGTCTTTCCCAAAAGTGTCACGAAAGTCGTTTATCTCTAACAGTCTCTTTGTCCTGAAAGGTCATTCAATAAAACTTTGTAGAACGTTTTAGCTTTTCAAACGGATAGCCAACGCAATAACCCATCCTGGGTCTGGTATGGAAATGTGCAGTATCTGTTGTTATGATGCTGCGTAAACAGTTGGTAAACTTTGTGGTTGACAGCTAGTTTGGAAAACCTTTGTGATGTGTTTAGAGGTTATAACGTTTACTTGTGATTTGTGAAGTGTAGACTGTGTATATGTCCTACGCCATGCTAAATCACGCTGTAGATGCCAAAATAAAACACTGGGCTTATCTGGTAAAATGTAGCTCTTAAACCAGACACTGTATGAAATATGGACCTGTCATTATTTGTAAAAACAGAAAATATGTGAACTTCCATACATACAGTAGAAAGACTTTTGTGCTGACAAAGATCGAGGCCCTTGGAGTGGGGTTAAATGTGTGTCCCTATTTGGAGTTCAATTTTAGTCTGTGTGACCGTGACCAGGACTTGAACACAACCAGTTGAACACATCCAGTTAAATCTGGATGAAACCGGTCTGCCTGGCCGGGGTTTTGCTGGCGAACACAAAGATGCATATGTGATATGTCGTCGTACAGCTGAGGAGAGGCCCAAACTAATGATTAGAGGGAGAAATGGAGGTGGGTGGGAGATGTGTCGAGATAGGGAGAATGAAGGAGAGGTATTGGGAGGGGGGGAGGTGTGTAGGGGGAGGGAGAGGCGAAAGGAAAGCGAGAACGCAAGGGAGAAAGAGGGATATGAAGAATGATTGGAAAAAAATAACACTGCAATCTACTTGACTGTTTGTTTTGCTCTCACCGCAAACTCAAGTTTTTTTCCTTCTCATAGCCCAAGGATACTGAGAGAGTAATTACCTATTGAAACTAATTACGTTTCTAATGACAACGAGCACAAATCTGTAACGGGTGAGACTGAGGTCGGCCAAGTTTCAAATGCAAACGAGATTACAAGTTTAACAGGAGTAGAAACCTCTGCAAAATGTCGAGGAGTATCTGCAATATCGTGAAGGGATATGGTGCATGGAAGATGAACCCTGAAGTAGAGCTTATTGGACGCTTGGTTCTTTGCCATGTTTTGGACCTATCATCCTCCAGGCTCTGGGTCCAATCTTATGACTGCAATAATATGAAGTAATTTGGAACACTAGACGTCTTTGAGGGACGGTTGTGTGACGTCATCCAAAACCAGAGACTCAGACCTGCTTGTTGCGGTTCTCAGAAGGGAAAACACACTCCTTTGGGTAAAATGGTTATTTGATTGTTTTAATAACTGGTATTGTGGTTTAACTTGGATGAACTGTCCAATTCCTAGCAAATAGGTCCACTTATAAGTCCCTTGGTCAAAGCAGAGGTTTCAACGACAATACGCCAAAGACAAAGATGTATCTTTTTTGCTTTTTAAGCATTTTAACTGGAAATCTATTGTAGAGTGTCCAGTTCCAATGTCAATTCCAATGCTCACATTCAAAACCCAAATGAATCGTCTGGCTGAGACTTTGGATGCACAGTGCTTGTTGAATTTACTGTCAAAGTCAAGGTCATTTTTTGGTCAGTGATTTGGACAGACTAAGAAAACAGTTTCTTTGTGTTTTGGCAGTGAAACCGATTTCCGAATATCTTGCTTAAGCTTATTACACATTTCCTGTTTCGTAGGGCATGTTAAAGTAGACAAAATTGGATTACAGATCAATATTCTTCAGTGGAGATGTGAAGAACTCAGTGAAGACACAAAATTGATGTTCTTATTCCGGATGCTGTTCTCCTTCCCTGTCTTCCATCTGTTCTTCCCATCTTGTAAAGCTTAAATGCGTTCTCCTGCTTGTAATTGTGTCCTAAAATTGACACGGTTCGATGAGGTGGTTCTGATGTTCAGATGCCTTGCAAAGCCAACACTCCCTAGTTTGACGTAAAGCGTAGTCCATTGTAGTAAAGTGTGAAGGCAAACATTACCACTTACTGTATAGCTGTGATGAACATTTCCATGTGGCACAAAGCTTTGCAAGAGGAGAATAATGTCCATTCGAGTCTAAATCGGTGTGTGTGGATAGCTGGAATGAATTCCCCTTTCTGACCTAACAATAAGTGATTAGCTTAAGATCTGGGTTGAAAACTAATTTCAAATAATGTCAAATACTTTGGGCTCGATTGAGCCGGTGTGACTTAATATAAAAACTGTGTGATGGAGTTATTCACCCATTAAGGCTTAGACCCCAGACACTGATTGGTTCGGAGTGGCAGCACATGCTAAAATGTCCTGATGACCTAAGGGACAGGGGATTCTGGGGCTTTGGTGACTTACGGAGAGCATTCGTGCCCGGGCTTTTGTTTTGAAGCCATGCGGCGTGTCACCTCCCATGGGGACGCTGGTCCATTCCAGCCTGGGGTTTTAAAACGCAGTAACTGGCCCGTGGCCAAGCCTTATCAGGGAATATGGCAGCAGCCCACACGCCGCCCCCCCCGGCCTCTCTCTCTCTCCATCCGCTCTATCCCTCTTTATTTCTCCCAGTTCCTTGTTTTATGTCCCCCATAATCACACTATCTCTCTCTGTCTCTCTCTCTCTTTCCCTTTCTCTGTCAGTCTCTCTTCATCTCCACGTCGCTCTCTTGGGAACCATCTGAAACGGAGGAGCTCTGCTGCCGGTGTCTCCTTCCCTTTGCATTTCTCCTCCCCATCCATTCTTCACCTCTCATCGTTCCCGCCCATCCAGGCTGTGCATCCTTTGACTTGAACGTCTTCTTGCCCTGAGAGGGAAAGAAGACATTCAACCATACGCCCCCCCCCTCCCCCATTTTGCAGGGAGAGCCACGACCTTGGCACTCGCACTGTCGCCCCGCTCCCCATGCTAAAGCCACTAAGCTGGCCTGCCTCTTCGTCTGGTCCCCCTCCTCTTCCCCGCGAATACAGCATCAGCAGCCTGCTTGCTTCACGGCCGATCAAACACACTCGGACGAAGAGCCAGACGCGGACGACATATTTCCTTTCTCCACATCTTTTTTTTTCGTCCCTTGTTTGGTTTGGCCCAACAGGTGCTGCAGTTGAATGTTTTTTTTTGTTTTTTTTAAAAGGGCCCTTTTTTTGTCTCTCTCTCCGTCTCTTCCATGGTGTAGTGACAGCAGCTGCCTTGCTCTGGGGCCCCGTTAGTCATCACAGTTTCCTTAACAGGGTGTGATTTAGAAGCCTGTGTGTGTGTGTGTGTGTGTGTGTGTGTGTGTGTGTGTGTGTGCGTGTGTGTGTGTGTCTCTGCGTGTCTGTTAGAGACCAGAGTGCCCACTCCGTTTTGAAGCTCCTTTCAGAGAAGTGCAATTGCAAATCTGTGCCAATCTCAGCCAATCGGCCAATGACGATATACATCTGTGGGCAGCCTATCTGAAAGGGACCAATGGGAACAAAGCTTAAAGAGCAGGTGCACCGTGATGAACAGGCAGCAGCTGGTGAGGTCACACGCGCAAGTGCGGTCGTGTGCACATGCACGTGCGCGCACGCACCACTTCTTTCGATGCAGCCCTAGCATGGCTACAGCATTGTTTCACAATCATCTCTGTTCACCCCTCGCTCCTTTGTTCTCCCTATCTCCTCTCCTCCCTCTTCCTTTCTCCCCCCCCGTCTCCTCTTCTCCCTCCACCTCTCCTCCCTTTCTGCTCCCTCTCTTCTTCCAGCCCTCTCTCTTTCCCGTGTCCTCCATGTCCCTCCTCATCATCCCTTGCTCCTTCTCCTTCTTCTCTTCCCACCATTCAAGCAGGCTACAGTGTGACACCGCAATAGTATGCTTGGCCATTTACAATTGGTCCACAGAGCCTTTCTTTCATGACGAGCTGGCCCCGAGTTCATCTTGAATGTTTTCCTAAATGTCATGATTGGGCAGTGCAGAAAAACAGAATTAATGTCAGTCTTCACAATGTTTGTTCTATATTCCCTGTTGTAAGAACAGGAGCCGAGGCCGAATGTGTCAACAGTTTTACTAGATGTGCAGATCTAGATGCAGATACAGAACAGGCCCTCCTTTTTGATTTACTAGGAATTCCAAGTCAAAACTGATCCCAGATCAGCACTCTTACTCTGTTTGGGCTTTACAAACAGGGGCCTTGATTAGGCACAGTTGACAGTGGGTGTAACTATGGCTACATGGTTATGTTGTTCCCTGTCTCTCTCGTGAACATCTGTTGATGGAAGGAGCATGTTGACTCACAATGTGTCACTCAAGTCAGGAAAGGGTGAACGAAGGAGGGAGAGAGGGAGGGAGGGAGGGAGGTAGGGAGAGACCCGGCTACTGCTCTTGCTCTTTTCAGCGTCATTAATCTGACACTGTCACGGCTCCTATCCTCCAGTCCCTCTCTCTTCACCCTCCTCTTCAATCCTGCGAGTTGTCTCATCATCATCGTCTCCGCCCCAAAATGCATTCCTCCGCTCCTCCGTCGTATCCCCGGGGCCCTCGGCGCTGAACATCTATACTAGGCGGTGATCCAATTTAGGACAGAGGCTCAGCGGTAATGAAAGAATAGAGCCCTTGGAAAGCCACGCATGTCACTCCAGTCTGGATGTCATTCTCAAAGACCTTGGTGGACTGATTCAAGTGAGCACAGCGACTGAGAACCTGCCCCGCATTGGAACTAGAGCTGACATTGGAGATGAGCTAGTTTGTATGCCAGAGTTGTGCACACACGCACACGAGCACACAGTTCCGTGTGTCAAGGGAGAATCCCTTTATTGGACAAGGCATGTCACAAAGTGTTTTGGTTCATCTCTTTGCTTTTGTTGGAAGCGCCTTACTGAAGGTAATGAATTATTGTGAACTCGAAGCTGTTCAATTATAAGAAAGAATAGCCATTCTGGTTCCATAGCCATTCTGCGATCTCCACTAAATTAATTTACGGTATTGGAGTTAAAATGGAGAGAAGTGGGGGGAAACCAGACGATCAGTTTGAATAAACGCTAGTGGTACAGTCATCTTACCCTATTAGCCTCAGGCTAAAACAGTGTCAAAAGTACTCTGTGTGCTTTCTGGGATGTTAGTTCAGCGGTCTATTAACAATCACTGAGAAACATGCACAGACCTTCTAGGCACTGTCCCCACTGTTTCATATACCCCTCAAAAGATCAATTAGAGCAATACATGTCCCTTAGTCTCATGAAACATTAATAACAACCAGTCTCGAGAGCTGCGTGCAGGTTAGCAGCTAATGCTAACTGACACTTGACATGACTGAGGAAACTGGGTGCCATCTTGGATTTAAAGGCAGGAAAAGATCAGAGAATGGCAGTTGGAAGATGATGCAGACTGAATTTGACATCAATAAACCAAAGATCAAAGACTACAAATAGAGTTCATCACATTGAAGTTCTACAAGGTAAAATAAGTAGTCTTTGTTCTCTGGTCTTTTGATAGTAGATGAAAGTTTACAGTTGATCATCTCTGATGATGTAATCTGTCATTCATTCTCTGAAAATTGGAATAGGACACAGGTGTCAAATCAATTCCACGGAGGGCCCAGTGTTTGCTGGTTTTTGGCTTTTCCTTTAAATTGGGTCCCAGTTCAGACCTAAACAACTAGGTATGGGTAGAACTTAACCAATTAGTGACTTAATTAATCAATCAAGTACAAGGTGAGAGCGAAATCCTGCAGACACTCTGTTAAACTGGTTCGGCACCTGTGGAATAGGATGTGGAGTGAAGGACTGACATGTTACTTCCAAACCATATGCAGCGTTTTAGTAAAGGTAGTCTTACGATAAACGACAATAATGAAGTATGAAGCTGAATGATTAGAGTTATAAATATATTAATATCTCCCACTTTTATGTCATACATGATTACTGATCTGATAAGATCTGGACCAAAACTAGAATTTCAATTTAAAGAAATACCAAGGCAAAAAACAAAAACACTCCCTCAGTCGATCTGGCCATAATCTCCTTAGTGACAACATGAAAGAAGCAGTCTCTCCCAATCAGCCTGGCAGGTCGCAACCCATTCTCATTTAGAATCTCCACACCTCACCGGGCAGCATAGTTCTCCGTTCATAACACATTTCAAGATGGTGCATCAGTGCAGGTGAACAAGGAATGTACACAAAAACAATCTAAATAGCTCATTGGATTTCAGGCACCTTGCCAGCATTTTGCATTACATTTGCACTGTTTCCGTATTGGAATGAAATACATGTTTGCGTGAACAAGTTGCCACCGGCGACTGTTTATCTCTTAAAATCTCCTCACTGCATCAGACAGCACGGGTTTCTGTCGATAACAGTATTGTGTAAGTGGACAAGGAATGTACACAAAAAAAGCCAGCCGTAGCGTTACATAATGTACAGTGTTCATGTTAGGACAAAATCCATGTGGATGCTTCCCGAGACGTCCCGACTGTGAGTAAAACCCACGGTGATCCCACTCTGGTCAGTGTCCCTTTCAGCCTTTCAGAAGGGACGGCCTGTAAGAGGCTTTGGTGCTCTGTGGTTTCACTGCTGTCATTAGCAGGCACACACACCCTCGCGATTAAGTGTAGGGACCCGCACACCCACACACGTACTGGCAGGCCTCACAGGTTAGTAATTGAGGGTAAGAGGTTTATCTGTGTCCAGACCTGACACTGGCCACTAACAGCCTTTCTGGGACTTATCTGATAGGGAGGGAACTGTGTGGACGCCATCTTTTATTCTCTCATTCTGTCAGTCTGTCTCTCCGTCAAGGTTTCCCCTATCTTTAAGGCAGTGGTCTCATTTTCTTAGAGGTGGTTACTGGCGGTCAGTTTCTTTGAGGTTGCTATCATTTTCTGAAAGTTTGTTTTGTTTAATTTAAGTTAATTGGTCCAGTAATAGACAGGGAAATATTTGAAGTAATGACATGGAATGTTGTTTTAGGAGGAGGCGTATGTTTTAGGAGGAAGCGTTGGTACCAGGAAGTCTGTTGATGTAACGTTGTGGGGATGAGGCAGCACACAGTTGCAGAGAGAACGGAGGACTTTTAATAAAACAACTAGGAAGTAACAAAAACCGACACTATGAGAAAACAAAACAGCGTTAGAATGGTGTGTCAACCAAATAAAGACTGACAAGAGACAATAGGGAAGGAGGAACTGAAATAGGGAAACTGCCGAGGAACAGTGTGGTCATTCAATGCAAACTTGTGTCCGTGCTCTACGTGAGAGAGGGAGGGACGTTGGATCTCACTGGCACGGGAGGCCTGCCGTGCCGGGACGTGACAGTTTTATGTATGTAGATAGGGCAAGTTCCCAATTTTACACTGAATGTTGGTGATAAGGGAACAGAATGACAGTGAGCAGTCAAACGATATGCGAAAGTATTTGTTGGTGCCGGTATACTGGAACTGAAACTCATGTAAGGCGAGGAAAAGACTTTAGCCAAATCAATAAATACAACTGTGCCAAACTGCTTGTTGTCTAAAGCAGATGTAATTTAGGATCTTTATCACCTTTCTTTCTCTTTCTCTCTTCCTCCCTCTCTGCTTGCTGTCCATCTCCTTTATGGCTTTCTCTCCGTTCATCAAAAGGTGGCCAAGTCTGATGACTTATTTTGAATCCATTTTCACACTCTGAGCAGTGTGGCTGTTGCTCTTCATTGTCATCCCCACAGCTTTCTTAATCCTAATTCCGTCCCAGTCTGTGTGATGGGGGTCTCTCCTCATTGTCTCCAAGACTATTTCCGTCCCAGTCTGTGTGATGGGGGTCTCTCCTCATTGTCTCCAAGACTATTTCCGTCCCAGTCTGTGTGATGGGGGTCTCTCCTCATTGTCTCCAAGACTATTTCCGTCCCAGTCTGTGTGATGGATGTCTCTCCTCATTGTCTCCAAGCCTATTTCCGTCCCTGTCTGAGTGATGGGGTTCTCCCAGGCTAATTCTGTCCAGCCACTGGGCAGCAACACATTAAGAGGCCTTATTTTCAGCTCTGCCTAGTGTGTGAAAGGACCCCCACCATGGACGGAGGAGTGAGACTAAAGCAGGGCATTCTCTAGCGAGTCTGGCACTTTCCAGAGGTGGACAGAAGTGTGCTGCATGTGCGTGCGTGCGTGCTGTGTGTGTGTTCAAATGGCAGGCCTACAAAAGTCCAGGATGAAGCAGCTAGAGAGGTAACTGCATCATGCCAGCTGCTGTAGATGCTATCTGTTACCCGTAAATGTTCGCGCACCCGGAACGTTTTTACAGTGTGGCGCTTTAAGGAATTGTCGGTTCGATATGTGGGCTCAAATTAAGTATTTAAAATGTGGGTGTGCCATTGTTGCTTTGCATTAGTGTGACAGCTGACATAGGTTGAACGGTGTGGGACGATATTGGTGTATGGACTCAACGCACACACAAATACAGTTGTTTTACTATACTTGTGCGGACTTATTTCTGTTATATGTTTAGTATAAAAATGAAATCTACTAACCCAAACCTAACCCTTGAACAAACCTGAACCCCCAAATCTAAACCTAACTCCTAAACCTAATCTTAAAAAAAACTTGTTTATAAAACTAAAGAACCCAATTTTCCACACTAGTCATGATTTGCCATCTGGTCCTCACGAGTATAGTTACTCACACGCACACGCACGCACACGCACACGCACACGCACACGCACACGCACACGCACACGCACACGCACACGCACACGCACACGCACACACACACACACACACACACACACACACACACACACTTTTCTCCATGGTATCATCCGAGGATTTTTAACTAAGCAGTTTCTGTGTGAAATAAGCTGATTGTGCTCCCTTCTGATATTAAAGCACTCAAGCACGTCTGTAGGTTTTTAATTAATTTCTACATCTTTAAATAAGCTGAATGACCCCCCCCCCACCCCAACCCCACCAACCACCCCCCGCTGCAGCTGTACCAAGTGATTAGCAATATGCTACATCTTGTACTAGTTTCTAAAATAAGCCAATATGGGCCTTCTCTTTAGCTCTTGGCCTGTTGCCTGGCACTCTATCTATTGTTCTTTTTTTCTCTCTCTCTTAATTACTCTCTCATTCGCTATCCTTTTGTTTTCCATTCTAGAAACATTCCAGTGTTGGCAAAACAATGTTATATCACAGAACTTATTATTTACACTGTCAAGCAGTATTGTAATGTTAATAAATGCAATGCAAAACGTTATGCGGAGTATAATTAACACTCACTCTCCCCTTATTTTTTTCCCAGAGAGTGAGATCGTTCCTCCTGACTGCCTGCGGCCACGCTCCTTCACCACGGTGCGCTCCTCCTCGCTCCGCCGTGAGGCAGACGAATCACGACTCTCCGTCTCCCTCTGCGACCTCAACATGCAGCAGGAGGACGGCTCTGGCCCCACCCACCCACATAGCCACGCCCACCTCCATCTTGCCCCTCCCTCGGCCTCATGCCCCATCCCCCAGAATTCCCTCAACACCCAGCAGTCGACGGTGCTCCCCCCCTCCCTCGAAAGCGACCTCCATTTCCACGCCCTCCGAGGTGCGCACATCAAGACCCTGGACGAGCAGACGGTGGCGAGATCTGAGCACGCCAGGGAGGAACGAACGCTCGTCTTCACCGACCGGCCACTGCGCACCGGCGAGACCGTGTTCATCAAGGTGACCAAGTCGTCCCCGGCGCGGTCCGGTTCCCTGTCCTACGGCGTGACGTCATGTGACCCAGCCGTGCTCCGCCCCAGCGACCTGCCCTACAATCCGGAGGCGTTGGTGGACCGCAAGGAATTCTGGGCCGTGTGCCGGGTCCCCACGCCGCTCCAGAGCAGTGATATCCTGGGCTTCCTGGTCAGCCAGGAGGGTGAGGTGATCTTGAGCCTCAACGGCACCAACGTTGGCATGCAGGTGTGTGTGGACAACTCCCGGCCCCTGTGGATGTTCTTTGGTCTGCACGGAGCCGTCACTCAACTCAAGATACTAGGTAAGTCGGGAAGACTCCGACCTATACTCTTTACTCTGTGTGCTTCTGCTCGGACGTTTTTCCCATTGTCTTTTTCCAGGAAAACTCCAGGCCCTAGATGCTTTTGGGCGTGTCCACACTGCTGCAGGCCGTCAGATGATGAAATATCAAATTTTGTGCGTGCGTGTTCATTTCCATTTATCCATTTATGATAAACCACACGTCGGGTGCTGAGCAGCGACGCCTCTACCCCGTCCCACTTGGCGTCACACTACTGGAGCTATCGGCTTAAATCCAGCGTCTCGACACCCGAAGTCAGACCTCTATACACATATGGGGATTAACAGAGAAAAGTCAATGCTCTCTCACGACCTGCCGAGATAATAACAGGAAGAGGGTCTGCACACGCCGGGGGCAACACATCTTTGTGTGTGCGTGTTTGTGTATACAGTACATAACTGAGACCTACACACCGTGGGGGCAACACATCTACTCCACGGGACACCCACTTTACCTCTCCGCAGTGCGCCGGCAGCCCCTCTGCCTGATCCCGCCGTCTAAACAGAGGGAACGAACCGGACCTATGAGAAATGTGTGGGCGAGTGGCTGGGCGGGCCTGCACTCCTACGCCTTATGTGCAAACAGACCGTATTTCTGTGATTAGAGGTAGGCCTTTAGAAGCAACAACCGTGCTTTTTAAAATGATTGGAAGTGTCATTGAGCGTTATGTATGTAGGCTCATGTCGAGGGGTGCCCGGTGACGAGTAAGGCCTCCACAAGATATTTGTCCATCAAAAGCGCAAACAAACGTCATAACGAGCGAGAATGTTTGCTCCCTTATCCCTTCACGACACTTTTAAATTCAGCCGCGGTCACGCTGTAATTAAAATGCGCCTGGTTTCGGAGAGTAGGCAGGCGACGATGTAAAGATGACAGGCCATTGTTAGGCGCATCACGCAGAATGACACGGATGGTGGACGTGCTGTCTTATTTTAACAGTGCAATTATAAGCCAGGCAATTAGAACGGGAACAATATGTCAGCATTGTTTTGCTGTTTAGGACAAGTCAAGATCCATCTAAATATGTCGCTATTTCCATCAGGCAGTCTATCAGGCGGGGCGGCAGGGTGTGGTCATATCAACTTATAACTGTGCATGGCCACTTACAGTGAGAGAAAAGACAAAGACAAAGAGAATCATAGTCACCTTCAAAATGTTTGTCACCCTCGATACAGATGAGGAAAAAAACGTCTGTACAAAATAAACAACATAGGTAATGAGATGTATTTTATGCAAAAACAAACGGGGGAATTATAATCTTTTTTACAGATACAAAAATAATGTTCTTAAAAAGATCCCTAGGGATTCCTCTAAATAAAATCAATCAGAACTTTCACAGTCTACTTTTTTAGTACATCTCAGTCTTGTATTGTTGCCTTCTATATCTGTCTGTTTCACTGGGGTATAAAAACGAGGATACGTACATGTTGAGTGGATTTGTCATCCATGGAGAAGAGGTAAATCACTCACAAATGAAAACAGATCAAATGACTGTGTTCCTTAGAAAATCAGGCAGTATGTAAATAAAAACAGTCAAAATCTGATTGCTGATTGGGTTATAGCGGTAATATATGTAACCAACAAGGCTCGAAGGGGTATGGTATTTGGCCAATAAACCATGGCTAAGAGCTTTTCTTATGCACGACGCATCGTGGAGTAACTGGACACTGCAATTAGTTCTGGTGTGTGATGATGGCAATATGTAACAAACCCCCAAGGTGCATTGGAGCTGTTACAAGTGGTTACCAGTGCAATTATAGCGATGTGTGGTGATGTCATACCCGTGGAATAGGTTACCTGTCAAGTGGATTTTTACAAGTGCTTTTATTAGCAAGACATCAAAATCTATAAAATAAATTGTTAATTTACCCAACATTTTGCAATCTTTGCATAGGGCTTGAATCCCATTGAAAACCTGTTGTTTGAGTTAAACAGGGCAGTCCATGAGTGCAGAGAGAAGGATCTCAAGGATCTGGAAAGATTTTTTATTAAGTCATTGTCTGCATTTTTCCAAATTATTCTCCTATCTCCTAAAAACAATTGTATTTAGCAAAAGGCCCTGTGTTTTGTGCATAAAGTAGTGGTGCAATTTTTGGGGAAATGTTTTTGAGAAATGTGTGATTTTGATTGATTCCGTTGAATATTTGTACTTACGACATTGTCTCGACGCAGCAACTCGGAAGTTGAAGATCACAGGATGCCTTTGCACCGAACATTTTTTTTTTTTGCACACTGCATGCTCGACCAGGAAGTCACTAAAGGGAATTGCTAGAGTGTGATGACACTAGGAAATCCCTGCGATCCCTCCCCCTCCTTAAGCGATGCATCGCCAATATGCAGCGTCTTATGGAGTATGTTAGGGGCCATTTAAAAAAGTATTTCACATTTTTATTGCTGTATGGGGGAATAGAGAAATGAATGCCCTATTGTCCTAAAATAAATAATGCTTGTTTTTTCCACTAAGGACAGACAAAACAAAGGGGGGGGATGAGAGAGAACACCTTAGTTGAAATAAATAACTCCTTACAGTGTTATGATACTAACATGGTATTTTGGCTATGTGAAATAAATAACACCCTACATTACTTATGTATGATACTAACATGGTGTTTTGGCTATGTGAAATAACACCTTACAGTGCTTATGTATGATACTAACATGGTGTTCTGGCTATGTGAAATAAATAACACCCTACAGTACTTATGTATGATACTAACATGGTGTTTTGGCTATGTGAAATAAATAACACCCTACAGTGCTTATGTATGATACTAACATGGTGTTTTGGCAATGCGCTGCTTGTTTTCCCCTATTGTAAACTGCCTTCATGCTAACACGCTAATTCGACATGCAGCCACAGGGGTCAAAGCAGTTAGCAAAGAATTGATATGCCCGACAGTTCCTAATATATTACATTACACGGCCGCCATTTTGGATCTGTTCCTTCAGTCACTCTGGAGACAAACGTGGAGGTGGCTGACAGTGCAACCAGTGAAAGTCACGTCAATACATTATACTTAGGGCTGCAGCACACACCAAGCTGTAGGATATCGATGGAAAGGGCAACAATAGTGGCGCTAAGCCAACAGCCAATACTTGGTGGAAAATCCACAGGAAATGCACATAAATTGACCCCTGTAGAGTTCTTTTTCACCTTGCTATTCAACAGTGGAGCTTATCAGCTAAACAGTGAAATGCTGTTGAGGTTTAGGTACATTTAGGTCTAGTGCATAATGTTGCATTTAAAACATTTGGAGTGCCACAGGAAGTGCATTGTAAGGTATTGCAAAGGTGTCACGACGTCTCCTTATCTGACTGGGCAGCAGAACTGTTTCACTTAACTTTAGAAGAGAAATTGTTTACAAAAAGACGGACAACCCTGCTTATGACCGTCATTAATGAGAATGTTCTAGACACCTCAAAATGTTCCAATCATCGCTTATCATTAAGAATCAGGCAATTTACTTCTTGCAATTTACTTCTTGTAAATTACCTTTTTATTCAATCCGTTTGGTATTTGGAAGTGTCTTATCTTTTCATCCGATGCAGTTGTTAATTCGATTTCACGGGCTTTCGGGTTCACCTGAGTTTTGCTCACAGCGGGACAGCGTATATGTTCCCGGCAGTGCTCCTTTAACGGCCGGATTAATAAATAGAAAAGCACAGAAATGGTGCCGTCCACAAAAAGTAAGAACAACTCTGTCTGTCTATCGACGGTGGCTTCGCATTATGTGGCTGCACATTACGTGGACCGTACAAAACGGCGGCGCGTCAGCGTCATGTGACAGTGGAGGGGATGTAGGAAAGGGGAAGTTGAGCGGTTGTAGAGACGGGACGCCGCGGTGCATTACATTCCATTAGAACATCACACTCAACTGAACTGTGCCGCCCACCATCCAGAACCGCTGCAGCCATGCTAGCATCTCTCTCTCTCTCTTATATCGGCCCTGTTCTTTACGCCTTCCCTCCAACTGGAACATTGAAATATCCTTGGGTGTCTGGCGTGCTCGGCTGTTTATTCCTCTCTCGTTTAGTCTCGCTCCTTATCGCTTTCTCTCTCTCTCGTGTTCTCAACCCCTCTTTTTCTCATATCCTCTTTTTTGTCACTGTCCGTTTCTAGTTTCTGTGACGTTCTCACTTATATTAGTGACACACACACACACACACAAAACCTGTGCATCATTATGGATGGACTCACAATGGGTTTTTAATGAGCTGCCATGGGCTGCATACGAAGTGGGTTAATACCAACCAGTGCAATCTGTATTTTACAATGAATATGAATTCTGTATTCTCTAATACAGGTGTGCCCAAATACACACACACACACATGCACACTTGCCTTCCTAAAATCTGATAGCAGGGATGCCAGGCTGTCGGGGCTGTAAACACCTGAATGTTGTGGAACCTTGTCTTGCAGCCAGGCACTGATAAAACCTGATAAAACCTCCAGCGTCTCTGATCATATCTTCACCGGAGGAAAAAGAAAACATTCAACATTTTATGAAACCAGAAGTCATAACCTGGCAGCACACCATCAAAATGTCTCCTAATATATTGGCTGAGGAGATTTATGGAGATAATATTAGTATGCGTAGTCAAAACTGATTGACACTGATATAGAGAGAGATTTAACGTTTTTCTCTAACAGGATTACCTATACCAGTCCTGAGTACAGGTTAACATCAATATATGGCCTAAATGTAGAAATGTTAGTTGAATGGTATTGACAACAGGCCCACATACAGACGCAAACCCCTGAAAGCTCTTTAGGTGTATTTGGACATTGTGTTTCAGGAAGCTCAACGGTTGTGGGAAGATAACACCACAACCTCTCTCCTCCTCTCCCCACTGCCCCTCTTTTCATCACCCCCCCGCCAAAGAGACCCGCAGAAACGTGGTCCACCCTCCTGTCCTAAGACGCGGACTCTGACGGTCATTATAAGGTCATCCTCAGTCATGACCACCACTGTATCGCCCGGCGGCCATTTTGAAGCACCGTCGAGACACCGCTGGAGCGCGTCGCCCCGCGCCGTCGAGCCAGTCGAAAGTAGGCCGACCCCGGCCGCCGTCGCAGAGCCCACATTCCTCGGAGTCCTCCCATAGCGGACCGCCTGGGAGCAGATGGACTAGCGTTCTCTCCCTAATAGAGGCCTCGGTTACGAAGAAAGCCCAGGACTCGCATCCCAAACGCCACCTTATTCCCCACACTAATGTTTACCAGGGCCCAAAGGGGAGGGTGGGGGGGGTAGTGCACTACATAGGGAACAAGGTGCCGTTGAGGACACCGGTGGGAGAGATCAACCACAGCTGTCCACTGGCCGGCTTAATCTGGGAGGGGCCAGGAGTGACCTGGGCTCCTCCACTGATCCCGTATCAGCTGCTGACCATCGAGCAGATAGGGGATTAACACGGGAGAGGCGGGGCACGGGGGGGGTGGGGGGGGGAGCCGGGGCCTGGGTTAGGCCGGGTCCTCGGGGGGGGGGATCAGGCACGAGAAATCATGAGTCAAGCACCTGTCAGCATGGTAGTCATTTGATCATGGGGGGGGGCTCAGTAGTAGTAGTAGTATTCATGAGAGAGGAAAGGGTGTACATGCAACCTGAAAATAGCAATCCCAGCATGGCTTATACATAGGTGTATTACTAATCACCACCCATAAGAAAAACACACAAACACGTTGTGAGGCGTCAAAAGCCTGGCGGCATTAGAGCAACCTTCTACACAAACAAACAGCTCAGGTCCTAACCTCCTCTCCAGAAATACTACCTCCTACATCCCTATTTAGAAACTCCTCGAGTCTTCCGTGCACAGTAAAGCCCTAGCACAATGTGACACACCCGGTCGACCGTCTCGCCGGTGTTAAGCGGAATAGAAAGACCTCAAGCGGTCACCCATTTTGGATCGATCGCTCGCCCCCAACGGAATGCCAACAATGGTGACTTGTCCAACACTTTTGTCAGGCCGATGCCAGTGTTAATGTTGTCCAAGCCCATGCCACACGAGACAGCTCGTATTTCACATTCTTCCATTGTGCCGTCAAGGAAAACAGACGCATTGAGGAAGAGTCAAGTCCAACGACGCCAGCGCGCTCACTCCCACAGCCCCAGTGGGCTTTGTTGACCTGTCCCGTCATTGTGTCTTAAAATAAGATGTTATTGAAATGTTAGAGCGCTTCGTCGGGGCTTGTTTGTTGTTGTGGCTTGTTTGGTTGTGGAGGTTTAGAGACAATAGCATTGTTGTTGATTGGAGTGACTGAGCTAGGCATTTAATTGTATTTGTTTTTCAATTATCGTGCAGGCACTCAAGATAACAATTTGCATAGGGATTTGTTGAACATTAAAATGTAATTATGCTGTTGCATATTTAGAAAAAAACTCGGACTGTCCTCATATTACTACACTTTACATTTGAGTCATTTAGCAGATGCATTTATCCAGACTGAGTTATAGGAGCAATTATGGTTAACCGTCTTGTTCACAGAATAACACATTTTTCAACTTTAGTTTACTGCTCAGATGCGTCACCCGCAAGGCCTTACCCTCTCCTGCCCCCCTTGCCCAAATACTTTAGATCCACACTGGACTAACATTGTAATGAATAGAACCTTCTGACTTTTTCATTGGAAAATTTCCAATTAACATGTTAAATGGTTCATTATACATGGTTCGTATATGCAATTCGTCATGTGTTCTCATAACTCTGCGACCTCTAATACACCCACTTTTTAAGAAATTCTACGCTTCCGATTTAGCATTCCTCACGTTACTCCCTTGTCATCGCACTTTCCCTGGGATTTCTGAAAAGGGCAATTTCATTCGTCTCTGTGACAGTGTCATCGTCAGTTGTTCCTGTAACCTGAAATAATCACATTCTATTATGAAATGGCTGGTATGTTTCCTGGATGCTGATTGACAAATAGCAGGGAGTTATTTGACACAATCTCCACGTTCCCCAGGTGACGTCTGTTAAGTTCTATTGGATTAATCAATGTGAATCCACTGTTCCAAAGCCCTGCAGGCAATTTGTAAACCTTGTGCCTGTGTAGACAATATCTCCCCACGCTATTAGTCTAGCATTTTGTTAGCAACAGTTGGGATTTGTTTAAAGACCCCGCTGTCTACCTCTTCAGCCTGTAGAACAAGCAAAGTTTATTTTTTTGCCATCATAAAAAAATCTTCCATACTTTGCCATATGAATATGACAAGACTGACATAGGCAGATTCATTTATCATTGTCATTGTTTCTTTGAAAGAAAGGGCAATATAAACCAGGGAAACAACTAGCTCGTTGCCTAAAATGTGTCTTGGACAGTCTGTCTCTGAGGATAATGTAATCTTGAACCACCTTCATCTCTGACTAGCCTACCATGCCCCAGTCTCAGGTGAGCGAGTTGTGAATTCTGTGACAAGCTGTAGCTCTCGGCTGTGCATCATTTCACTGTAGTAATAGAAGACAGGAGACTGTGAGCAGGAGCAAGTCATGCTGGGAGCTTGTGGATGTCATTCACGCCCCTGCTTGCTCGATTTCTGACAGGTTATAATTTTTTGAACTTAAACGCAAATAGCACATAGAAAAAGTCTATATGTACTATATACAACCCCGTTTCCAAAAAAGTTGGGACGCTGCATAAAATGTAAATGAAAACAGAATGCAATGATTTTCAAATAATTTAAACCCAATATTCAATAAAAAATAGTACAAAGGAATTTGGGTTGGCCTGCCAGCAGTCCAGACCTGTCACCCTTTGAAAACATTTGGTGCATTATGAAAGGGAAAATACGACAAAGGAGACCCCGGACTGTTGAGCAGCTGAAATCCTATATCCTGCAAGAATGGGAATACATCTCACTTTTAAAACTACAGCAATTGTTCTCCTCAGTTCCCAAATGCTTACAGAGTATTGTTAAAAGAAGAGGTGATGCAACACAGTGGTAAACATGCCCATGTCCCAACTTTCTTGGAACGTGTTGTTGGCATCAAATTCCAAATGGGCATGTATTTTTCCCAAAACAATAACATTTCTCAGTTTCAACATTTGATATGTTGTCTTTGTACTATTTTCAATTAAATATAGGGATAAATGATTTGCACATCATTGCATTATGTATATATTTGCATTTTACGCAGCATCCCAACTTTTTTAGAAATGCGGTTTTATGTGTATATATATACACTGATCAGCCATAACATTATGACACCCTGCCTACTATTGTGTATCTCCCCCTTTTGCTGCCAAAACAGCCCTGACCCGTTGAGGCAAACTGTGATGCACTGTGTGTTCTGACACCTTTCTATCAGTACCAGCATTAACCTTTTCAGCAATTTGAGCTACAGTAGCTCATCTGTTGGATCAGACCACACAGGCCAGCCTTCGCTCCCCACGTACATCAATGAGCCTTGGCCGCCCATAACCCTGTCGCCGGTTCACCGCTTTTCCTTCCTTGGACCACTTTTGATATCTGCTGACCACTGCAGACCGGAAACACCCCACAAGGGCTGCAGTTTTGGCGATGCTAGGACCCAGTCGTCTAGCCATCACGATTTGGCCCTTGTCAAAGTCGCTCAGATCCTTATGCTTGCCCATTTTTCCTGCTTCTAACACATCAACTTTGAGAACAGAATATGCCTAATATATGCCACCCACTGACAGGTGCCATGATAACGAGATTGTTTGTGTTATTCACTTCACCTGTCAGTGGTCATAATGTTATGGCTGACTGGTTTGTGTATACATATATGCTCCAGTTTTCCCAAGGCAAACCTTTTGACTGTATTTGCCCACACAGGGATGTATTTAAATGTATGGCGTACAACCTAATATTGAATCTTATCCTTCTAACAGTCTTAAAATTACCTACATTAAGTAGGTCATGAAATATCTAATAAAATATATACATTTTAATAGACCTTTTCGGACCTAACAAATTTATGTGGTTTCTTTCATCACAGACTCCATGAAATGGACGACCTAATCTTTGGTCAAATGAATGATTTTGTCTTTGGTTACTAGAAATAAGGAATGGCTCAACATACCCACCCTCTCCACTCTCCGCTACCTAAAATAGCATTTTCCGACAGATCCTCTTTCATTGATACATGCTGTATGTTGTGAAGCCGGGCTCAGATTCCAACCCATGCAATGTTTGTGACTTCGAAACTCAATATGCTATGTCAATCAAACTGGAGGGCTGGGTCTCTAAAACATGAACCCTGACCTCTGACATCGCTGGTGTACACATGTGCTTTAAAAACTGGCTGTTTTTTTTCCAGGCCTTCACCAGAGATAAAAGGGATGTGGAAATTGTGGAACATGAAATGCACCCATATCTACCCCTAGACAACACCTTAGAAATCCCAAAAACCTTTGACAAGCCTGTACCATAAAGAACATAATTTTTTTTAGAAGCCAATTCATTCTGAGACCAGATGTAACATTTGCATTTGAAAACTACTTCTAAGAGGCACACTTGCCACTGTTCCAGATTCACTTTGTTCAGTTGGCTCGGCTGAAGCTCAGAACAGAAACGTAGCTGGAACTATTAGCTGTTTACTTTTGAAATTATTTGAAAGAATCACTTGAAAACCATTCAGCATGTACTTGCTACAATTGTGACCATATGCCGACAAAGATGGGCAGAATAACGTCTTTACATTAATTCCATACTCCGCCTATTGCCATAATCGGGTTGATAATGGTGTATTAGTGTCCATGTAAACATACTCGGTGAGCCCACGGGCCTACAGAACAGTCGGCGTTACTTGAGGCGACTCCCTCAGAACCGTAGTCTTTTCTCTCTCTCCAGGTTCCACCCATCTCGGGGACCAGACGGTGCGGGCTCCGTCCAATCCCGGCTCCCCCTCCTCGTCCCCCCACACCCCCAGCACTCTAGCCCTGGCCCTGGGGATTGGGAACTCAGACCCAGTCCTGAACGGAGGCCTGGGAGGCAGCTGCTCCGCGGCCTACTGCGGCGGCTCTGCCGGAGGTCTGTACCTTTCGCAGCCCATTGATCAAACTAGCAGGCACACCTCAGGGGGCTAACAGAGGGGGGAGCGGGTAGCGGGCGACAGCTGATACGGAGCAGATGTTCATAGGTTGTGGGTCGGGTCGGTACATTGGCACTCGAGGGGGATGTTCGGAGAGAACTAGGACAAGCAGTCTTGTCAATTGATGCGGTCTTGTACTGGGGCAGCTATCTTTTTCCGAGGTTAGGCAGGTCTGTACTAGAATGTTTTTCTCCCGAATGGTCACTCACGCTCTCCATCCCTAACAGGAACGTCCCCCAGCTCTCCGGTCAGCCTTCCCAAGTCGCCCACCTTCCCGTCGGGCAGCGGGAGGGGGCCCGGGTGGCCTACCGGTGATGAGTGCTCCATCTGCTACGAGAACCACGTGGACACGGTCATCTACGCGTGCGGCCACATGTGTCTCTGCTACGCCTGCGGCGTCAAACTCAAGAAGATGTCCAACGCCTGCTGTCCTATCTGCCGGAGACACATCAAAGACATCATAAAGACCTACCGCAGCACGTAAGGGCCGCAAACCCAAATTAAAGGAGGCAAACGTAAGGGTGAGGCTTTTCAGTTCAGTTCATGGGGTATGGACAACGGACAGTCCACTCCGGTACTTTTGTGTGTCGGATTTTGGGGAAGAATCGACAAAGGCCGGTTTTGTTGTAGTCTGGTGCTAGACTGACTCTGCAAGGGTCTCCAGCATTTCACACTCCTCTGGCCCCTTCCGATGCATTGTAGGACGCCTTTTTGAAGTGATGGTGGGTGTGCAACCGCTTCAAGGACTTCCTCCCAACTAGAAGTGTTCATTCTTTGTACATTCTCCGACAATTCAGGAAGTTTCAGGCTTTGAGGACATTGAAATCGTGAAATAACTTTTTATTTTGTTGTTTGGGCCACTTCGAGTTGACCCATGCGAGTTTTTCTCACTTGCATGGAAGCAAAGAAGCAACATTTTTGGTCTGGATGCTAACTTTTTTTGTCGAAGAGTAACTGGGCTGTTAGTTCAGGCAGTTTTGCTTGTTAACATGACAAATGAAGTAAAGAAATGGGCAGTACTGCCACCCTTCTTGAACGTCTCAATATTACACAACTTATGTCTGTGTTTTACTGAGGCAAACTGCAGAGGCAAATAGAGGACCTATTTGTTTATGTGTTTTGATCGGAAAATAACTGATTTCTGTAGATGTTTTGGGAATCATCAATAGGAAGATGGCTACAGTTGTAGTTCAAGTTGTGAAGGACAGGAACATGAGTACATGATATGTAAATGAGTGCTGTTTCTCCTCATGCTACTATAAGTCATATATTCTCAAGCAAATGTACTTACGTGTGGTAGTTCTATACAATAGCGTATTCATTGGTGGTAGCTGTACTGTTGCGCTAGATAGCCAGCTAGCTGCTTGCTTTGCAGTGTTTGTATGTTGCATTGAAGTCAGTATTGCCCTCTAGTAAATACCCCATCAAAAACTGAGAGTATAACGATTCTTTACAATGTAACAAAAACAACAAAACAATGTCACTGTCAGCCGAAGCATCCAATCCCAGATTTCGTATCTACATCGTGACGGGAAGCAGGAAGCAACAAAACAGCAATGCGTTTTCCTCAGGTTCAACTGTTTTAAAGGCCCCTAAAATGGGAACATTTTCTCAAACCCCAGCCCAATACACTGTGACCTGGCTACAAATGCATTCACACACAATCACACACATACATTAGCCATGTGATTGTCGCCGTGGTAACAGCAGTCCCCATTGACAACGTGACAGCCAAGCTCTCTGATGAATGAAATGATTGTTTTGTTACTTGAGGATGTGTAATAAGTATTACTGTGTTTCTTATACCCTTCCTTTCACCAAGACCCCTTACTGAAAACCAAATATGCTGTTATGTGGCCGAAGACAAGTGTCATAAACAGGGAAACCAGCACATAAATTTTAATTTAACCTGTAATATTCTGATAACCAGCAATACTTTCTGGTCAAAGAAGGCCTTTTGAAGGCCAGTTTGAGTAATATTTTCCTCACTTTTAAACACAGTAAGATTTTTTATCATTGACTCCCACCAGCAACACACTTACAAACTAGTGCAGTGTTGTCACAGCCAGAAGCCAGTTCCTATACGTCACAAGTTGATACATGCTTACAGTCTACAGTAACGCTTGATGGTCAGTATGAGATCAGCATATTGCATTGAAATTCCCCTCATACTGTGTGTATTGGACCTATAAGCCATAGCTTCTACAGAGAGCTGAAAAGGCTTTTTTTTTAATAGATGTTTTTTGCATCCTGTTGTAATTGATAGGTAATTGAGAAATGGGGCTTGAATCTAATGCTGCTATAGTATTTGCTGGCTCTTGTTTTTGGCGCAAATACTTACAGGTATGTTTCTTATACATCCTCTTTATACTTGCATATAGAACTCTGTTTTAATTATATATATATACGCTACTGCTTGAAGTTTAATTTCACATTTTGAATGTTATTAATTTATGTTTTTAAATGAGGCAAATGGTTTTTATTGGTGTGGTTAGTAGTATCAACAAGGAAAAATGTTTTGTCTGCTTTTTAAGTTTGTATAATATTTTAATCATGATTGTAAAGTTTCTTTTGTGATTGAACACAACCACGAAATATCAATTAGTTTGTTTCTACTTCTTCTATGGTATACCCTAATGCCAGAAAAGGATATTATCTTGTACCTTTCACCAACATCTGGGATTCTTTGCAGTATACAATCATTACACCGTATTGCTTTAGGGAAGCACGGTTTCTTTTCAATTTCTGAATATCCAGGTGTTGAATTGTGAATTTCTAAGTTGTTTTTCATGCCCCTTTCTAGGCAGTCCTACTCAGTTATGTATGTCCAATAGCTCTTATACAGTCTATAGTTTGAAGGCCATTGTTGGCAATGTTTGATGTCACTTTATAAAAATCCTGATTGTACTTTTTAAATGGCCTAGTGGTAATATCTGGGATATTCTGTTTTTGGGGCAGTAATAAAGGTCCGACCAAATCCAAAATCCAGTAACAACTTGATTTGCATAAACACATGTAATTTCCCATTGCTTCATTTTTTTTACTTCCCCTCTATCCAATTAATTACACTTAAAAGCACTAATTGGACTTAAACAATAATCATTGGACGTTAGGCCATACAATAAATGACTTACATTTCAACTTACAATGACAACTTATAATAATGTAGAAGTAAAACAACCAAGGCACCTATCTTGACCTATGCAGGGAATTCATAAGTGCAACTACCATATTTATTGTGATAAAGACTGGGAAATTCTACTAGTCTGTCTTATCAGAGGTCAAGAGGTTAAAGTTCAGCTCTCCCTTTTTGTTCTCTCACAGACTCAGAGTTTTTCTTAATCTAGTAACCTGGAAAGATTCAGGGTTCTCACTGTAATATCAACCAGTTGCAGTGTTTTATATATTTCCCAAACCAATGATTTTGGGTTTCTCTCCTGATTGTTTGTCAACCTTGTATTGTATTTTTATTTACCTTCAATTGAAGTGATTTGATCTCAGATTTTTCTCAGAATCTACTGTACTTGTGTGTTTGCTTTCTTATACTATCCTTTATTTTAGAAAGCATTCAGATACCATTAGACAGGTTTCACCAGGGAAAGAAACATTTTTAACTATTTAGTATCTTTTGGTAGTGTGTTGATTGTTCACTCATCCTAGTTAGTGAACATTGGGACCAATAGAAGACAAGTTACTAATCAATATACTACATCCCAATCTCCTATAGGCCAGCATTTAAACAGATTCTAGGGGTTGTTCAAGGGTGTGAAACATACAGAATGTTGTATTTAAAAATATGACAGATCAGGCATGATTGCTCCTATTTTTGATGACAAAGAAGAATGTTCTAGAAAATATATTTATATCTGAATATTCCATGATGTTGTACTCATTTGAATTAGACCCACCCATTAGTCTGTAACCATCAGGAAAGATTTTAGAAACAGTTCCTAAATGCTCTTTTGGACAATGTTATGACTCAGCTTTGTTTGAGATATTTGCAAACCTGCATTTATTCAATAACTAGTTTCCAAGTGATCTGTGAGCTCTGTTTAATGTGAGTCAAAAGGTTGTGTCAATAAACCTTCCAGACGTGTTTCATAGAAGTGTTTGCGCCAGGTTTTACTTACACATTTTGAATAGATTTGATTATAAATGAGTACCATCATTATTTCATCACAAATATCCATATTTATATGATTTGACTATATGATATGCACATGGTGTACATATTCATATAACACATACATTTGACAACAAATTAATTAAAGCACATCTCTTAAATATTCACCCTCATGAATTTAATTAATCCTGTACATTTCCAATTATACACTCCATTGATTAAGATTACTATCATTCCCCAGCCACACTGACTAGAGGAACCAAGTACACAGTATGCATCAGCAAGTCATAAATCAAACAGGACTCCAAATGTTCTGGCTAATTCATACATACAAAAACCATAGACGTACAGTGGACTCCAGAAGTATTTGGACTGTCACCTTTGCTTTCGCTCTGTATTTCAGCCCTTTGGATTTAAGCTAATACAATGAATATGACGTTTGGGCGCACATTGACAGCTTTAATTCGAAGGTGTTGCCATCCATTTTGGATTAACCAGTTAGAAATCACACCTTAATGAAGAAGACAACAGACAACTGTCAGACAGATCGAGAACACTTCAAGAGGTAGGCGTGTATGTGGCTTCCCAATACCATCCACAGAAGACTTGGCTAACCAAACCACTGAGGCTGTAATGCAAGTTGCGAAAACAGACTGGCTAATAGGTTCCTAAATAGCCGGCAATGTTGCAGAAAATATTGTTGAGGACAGATAAGACAGTGGTCAACATATACCAGAGGGATGGCAAGGGGAAAGTGTGGAAGAAAAAAAAGAAACTGGCCTACTCCCATGTGTGAAATATGGGTGATATGTTTTGGACATTTATGACTGTCACTCGAACCTGCCTAACTGTCTTTATTGATGATGTAACTTCTGACAGCGGCAATTCCAATTTTAAGAAAAGGAGAAAATATGGGACAATGTGAATCTTTCAAGAATATGCCATTTTCAAAAGCTGAGTCTATGAGCAGATAAGGTAACTAGACAGGGAGGACACCCACCAAAAGACCTATGGCAACTCTAAAGGAGTTAGTCTTCCACAGGAGACTCTGAGAAGTGGAAGAAGATTATATAGTCTGATGAGACCTAAAGAGAGCATAGGCACACGCCTAACACTGCACATCATCCTGAGAACACCATCCCTACGTGAAGCATGGTGGTGGCAGCACCATTGCATGGGGGTGCTTCTCTGTATCAGCCAAAATAGCTTGTGAAGGTAGAAGGCAAAACATATGTAAAGTACAGAGAAATCCTGGCAAAAAAAACTCTGCTGAGACGTATAACTTAGAACAAATTAGAAAGGTCAGTGTTCTGGAGTGGCCCCGTCATTTGTAGATTTTATTTTTCAGTCATGGACTGTTCTGTGTTTATCAGTGACAAAACTCCTAATTAAATCCATTTTGATTTCAATGTTGTAACACAATAAAATGTTTAAGTCCAAGCAGGTGAAATGTTAATCTCTATAGGTAATATTCTGTGACTGGGTTAATGTTCATGAGTTACAAATGCTTGTTAAATTACATAGAATCCGTATACTGTACTTACAAAGACCTTTAAGTTAAGACCTTTTCTGATACATCGCTAGGAACTTGAGACCGTCCCCTCTAAGGCAGATCTTTCTTTCACTAATTTGTCTGTTGACCTATCAGATCAGCTCTTTTGCCAATAAGTGGATAAAGAGGATCAGAATTGGGCTGGCTGTGTAAACACTGTCTAACTCCCTGGTGTCCTCCAGCTACGGTTGAGGGTAATAGAATGGATGCAGATTGCCATCTAGTGGACATTTATAACAAGTTCGAGTGACCATAATTCCAGTGACCATGTTCCAGTGACGCATGGTCCTCTGGCACCTCAGCTTTCAACAGTCACACCCGACAATCAGTCCCACAAACCAACAAAAGCAACTGTCATTATGTTCACAAATATGGTGACAAAAACAGTAGTGCTGTGTTTGTTACATTTCAAATGTACCTGTCACTAGGACCCAAGTCCAAAACAGCTTTGATGTACAGTATGTCTCTGAATACATCCCCAATGACACACTATTCCCTTCACAGTGCACTACTTTAGACCAGGGGGCCAAAAAGAATAAAGTTACCTTTGTATTCCACCCCTTAAACCTGTAACCGCCAGTTAACCTGCGGAGTGACATTCTCGTTACAGCTCTTATAACTGCCTGTGATAAACCTGACGGATGCCCTAATCTTTAGACGCTGAGGGTAGCACGTACGTGTCCGGTTAAAGGTGCTCGTTATGTAGCCAGTAGAGAACGAATGGATCGGCGGGTGATAGGTAGTGGCAGGTGTGCACGTTGTTCGTGTTCATTAAGGCACGTGAATCTTTCTACACGTGTGCACGTGCGGACGTCCGGAAGCCAGAGTGCGATTGGGCTCGCTTCATCTTCCTTTCCAGCACAAAGTAGACTAGGCATTCATCTTCATCTGCAGGTCCTATATATTAACACCTTTTACATAACACATGCAATCTTTCTAGATTGTTCAATTGTGCAGTCCAATTTTAACGCCACTTAATATTATTTATACAGTAACATAAAATAAGATATGTCATTCTGCAAAATACCTGTCACGCAGTATAAGACTGAAAAAAAATGGAACATCTTGATCTCCATACAAATGTGCGATCTTTGTCCAATTCGAAATACAGCATGTTCTGTAAGTATGGATTCGAAATTTGAAATAAACAGCAAACAAAGAGACCATGTTAAACAACAAAGATAATACATTTAATAGTGTTTCTCTTTAGGGCAATGCAAGATACAATGTAAACATGAACAAGATACAAAAACAAAAGGTTTTCAAAATGCAATGGTAAAAAAAGGATAGCCCTGTTTTCAAAATAAAGGCTCACACATAGGCAAGCTGTTGTTTTCTGCTGAAGAGTACTAATTGGATTACTTGTACTTTTGCTGTACTTAAATGGCATACACTCATTGACCTATTAATACACAATTGTAGAATCATGACATAGAGAATAGGTGCTTTATCATTTTGTTACACAACATAATATTATGTCACTGAAAACAAATCAACATGGTTCTCATGATGTTCAACCTCCCATGACACTTTTCTTTTAAAAACAGGAACTAGTCTCAGAGTTGAAAACAAATGTTGCATTAAAATAATCAAAAAAAAAAGAAGAAAGAAAAGAAAAACACTATAGCACCTCCTTTGGTCCAACTTGAGGCATTGGTGGTATGATGGAACGGAGTTGACATGTTTGTAGTGGATCATTTTTTCAAGTTTGGGTATGCGGGCATTGATGTTTTGAGAGAACATAACTTGGGTTTGAGGCCTTGTCCAGAAATTAGTTTTTTGTGACATTACTGGACATTTGGCACATTACTTTCCACAGCAAATATGAATTATGCTAAAACTAGCACAGGAAATAAGTCTTGAGTAAGCCAATGAAAATGTATCAGGTTTTCCCCAGATAGGCCACATATTCTCTGAAAAATCCTCCCTACATAAAATATGGATGTGGCAAAACAATTGTCATAATATTAGGAAATATTAGTTTTTTTCAGTGTAACCAGTTGTTGCTAATAGTAATGGAACATGATATATTTTTGTAAATAGAAGTTAATCAAAGAGATAAAGTAATAATGATAACAGGAAGTCAAACAGCAAGCCTGTTTCAGCACAGCAGGAAAGAAAAAAAAGACTCAGCATGCTCTATTTCTAAGCCGCGCCACATTAGGTTTCCAAACAACACCCCCACGCTGCCTGATGTGTTGAGTAATAGTGTTAAGTAAAACTCACCATTCCCTCCATTCCCAGTCCACCAGTCTGAAGTAGCACCAGTGCTAGCACTCGGAGTAAACTTTCATATCTCGGTTTTTAATCTTTTCTCCTATCCTGTGACTTTCTTCACACATAAACATAACTAAAACATCACTTAAAAAAGCTAGCTTTAAAAGACATACTAAAAACAACCCATAGGTTCAACTTATCGCACTCCATTCACACCCACTTACTACGAACCTTCTCAAAAATATCTCCCACCACCACCACCCCATCCTGACCGCTCTTAAACCTGGCACTCTAGCTTCTCCCTTAGCTCCGCGACAACATAAGCCATCAAACACAAACTGACTTTCACCAAAGCAACAGAAAATTATAAAGCTGAATAAATCAGACACATGATTAATATGCCGCCCGCTAAAGGGAGAGAACGGCAGAGAAATAGCACAAGCATCTATCCATCTTCGAGAGCCGCAATCTAATTTGTTTTAGATTAGCCCCTCGCGGCTGTGCAGCTCCGCTATCAGGGTGCCATTGCAGCGAGGATTCGGAGCATTCGAAATCTTAACTGCCGCAATTAAAATGGTGTTTTGATAATGAGATTTCACAGCCACACTTCATACATGGAGAGTTCATTAGCCAAAGCCGTGGGAGATGGGAAAAGAGGAGGAAGTCGGATGCGGAGTCATTCATTGGCTCTCTGCTGGAAGCTGTTGCTGCTGGCTTTAAAGGTAGTGTAGTCAGTGTGACCACAGAGAGCACAATACCAACAACCGCTTCCTGCTCATCTGTAAGCACTGTACACAGTCACTCTTTCCAATTCTCTCTTTAATTATACTTGTTTTCTCTCCCTCCTGCTCTCTCTGTCTCTCTCTTGCTCACTTTCTTTGTCTCCTTCTCTCCTTCTGGCCCTGTCAACTAAGATCCGGTGTCTGATCTGTCTCAGGTCTCCAAGCCTCTGCACGTTCCTGTCGTTCGCCTCACCTGCACGCAATCCCTCTGGTCACACAGCATACTACCTCACGCCACATTACAAAGCAAACCTCAAACTACATGCACTCTACATATCCAATCGCTCCAATCGCTCTACATATCCAATCTACTACTTTGAGTGATTGTCTTTCAGCACTGGGAACAACTAGCTTCGGCTTGCGGCGAGCGAGAGAAAAAGAGCATGTCAAATCTATGGTGGAAATGGGGTTGCAGGAATGAGCTAGGAGGCACTAAAAAGGGAGGAAGGAGGAAGAAAGAAAAAAGACAGCGGCTGGCTCTATCTTGGATTACTAGGCTTAAGAGAACGTCACGCTCCAGGAGCACTGTCAATTTGTTAAAATAAAGAGAGCGAAAGGAGGGGCAAAACAGAGTAAAGGCAAAACAGTCTGTGGGAGCGGTCTCCCTTGGCTGACCTCTCAAATATGGTAGAGGCCCTAATCTATTCCCTCTGACATGAATGGCTTCCCTCGTCGATGTGTGTGTGTGTGCGTGGCCCCCTGTGTGGGTACAATGTTGCCAGAATTATGTGGCACCCTCCACCATAGCTAAAAGTCAAGGGTGTGTGTCTGTGTGTCTTCCCATCAAACCTACTGGAGGGGAAAGGAAATTAACTGAGACCTCGAAGCTGTTATGTGGACACGGAGTGATAAAAAAAGAAATTCTGGAGGAAACGGTTTAACTAACCAGCTGTGGTGGACAATTGAAAAACATCTCTTTTGCAATCCGTGGACAACGGACCAAACCCAAAACCATGTAGTATATTTTCTCTCTTTCTAATCAGCTGATTCTGACCAGTCGGGGGACACAGTCGAGTCTGAAATTGATTCCCATGGGGCTTTAGTCAGAGATGTCTCTTCCTATATTTGGTAACGGTTAGTGTACATCTTGGAAGCGGATGGATTGAACAGCAATGGTCCTTTAGCAGACCAATTTCCTGTTTACCAACAAGGTTGAAACTGTGACAGTTCTGAATGTCACTTTTGCCATGGCAAGAGGTTTAAGAGGCCAAAATGGCTTGTCATAAAAAGTATAGGAGAGATACACACTCCGAAAAAGAAAAACATTCTGTTCAGGCACAAACACAACATCTTAAAGTCCATCTGACAAGGACCCAGAGAGGCCACTGATCCAGACACAATTAGAATATCTCTGGTTTATTTAGCCACTGGTTGAAAATTCTGTCCGTCATGTCGCGATATGCAGTGCTGTAGCTACATCCAAGTAAGCATTGCACATAGGATAAGAGTATGTTTAGTTTCATTACAGCAACTGTTTCTCTTTTGATAAATGCTAAGGCTGAGAAGAAAAAGTGTGGACCTGAAATTCTTACTCATGACTCATGACAACGGTTTACATGGCCGATGATGGCTTGAATGGATTAAGGAATTGGCCACGGGGACGCAAAATACATTTTCAGATAATATATCCCTAGACACTTAAAAATAACAGGTTATTTTGATCATGTTTTCTACACCTATGTTGTTCTATAAAATGTTTCCTTATGTCATGGCAAAGATGCCTGTTTCTATTGCACATTTCCTCATGATTACATTTCTGAATGATGCTAAATACAATGGGGGTGAAAACAAACACAAAATAACAAAAGAAGAAAAAATATGTAAAGGCAAGCCACTAACACAACTAAATATGATAAAGCCGAGCTTGACACGTTACAATTCCCTTGTAAAATGCGCAGGCACGGGCAGACAAGCTCTGTAAATTGTACTCAATTAAAAAAGCAATATGCATTAATATGTGTTGCAGCGAAATGGTACGGGTGATTCGACACATTTACATAATGCCTTCGTCAAGGGGCAAGGGTTGAAGGTTAAACGTTTGTCTGATTTAAATGTCACAAGTTCGCTACAGGATTTATATGACATTATTATTGATTTCCATCGCTTTAGATAGGATATGAGAGGTTAGATCAGGAACATTTTACATTTGTAAATCTATTTGTAAATCAGAACCCATTCATGTTTCTAAAGATTTGAAATGAATATGAAATAAACTAGAAAACGTAAATGGGGGGGGTATAAAAATCTGTTCAAAATAAATATGATTTTAATCAGGCATTATGTATAGAGCAATAAGGAGGAAGGAAGTGTTCATGGTTTAAAGTTGCAACACACAGCATTGGAAAAAGAAATTAAAAAGTTTAAAGATAGCCAATTTTAAAAAAGAAAACAAAACACTGCAAAAACTACAAAATCTTAGCTGCATTGATATTTGAAAAAAAAATCAATTATGTACAGTCATGGTTTAATTGGTAGTTTCACTGACCAGCAGTGCATCTAGTATCCACACAGGAACTGCCGGTTTCATTAGGCAACACAAAAAATAAGGTTGCAGTAGCATTGATCTTCCACTAGAGAGCACCATGTATCCAATTCTTATATTGTGAAAATGTTGTCATCCTCCAATGACTGAGATACTTAGAGTAAAAAAAATAATTGAGGTAAAAAAAATAATAGTTAAAACAAATATATAAATAAATAATATGCTGAGTATTTCAACTGTATCTCTACATTAATGCACATTAAAAAAAAATATCTTAAAGTGCATTAATTCGCAAAACAGAACAACTTCAATCTTAGTTATTGTCTATGTGCGATCACTCAATAAACACATATGGTTGGTTAAAACATATATAACTGCCATCTAGCAGGTACGATACTTTCCTTAATACTATAATACTGTCCAGCAGAACATTTTATGAAAAGTTAAAAGTGTCTAACCTCAATTAAGAAGCTCACACACTGTTCATTAGAAAACATATTTCAGCAGTCTTGAACACCAGCCAGTTGAAGTAGTACTTAATTTGTATTTTCAAATTTGAAATAATATCAATATTGCATTGGGGGAAAATATATGAATGAAGTGGTAATAACTCACATGTTATGTTAGCAAGACTATTGCCCTGCTGTAATATTCTAAATCCAATAGATCTACAAACTACTTGTAAAATAATGAAGTAAACATAAACTCTTGTATACGATATGAACCAATACTGCACAGCAATATCCGAAAGAGTTGAAACTATCTATGTGTTTCAATAGGTTTTAAGTTGGGTTTAAAAAATCAAGTGCCTCCAGATATTGTTATCAAAACAATAACCTACATTTTTTTCTTCAGTTTTGAAACCTCGTTTTAAATGTTTTTTTTTTTTTTTACATTAGGCTACTTGTACCCATAAATAAATAGTAAAGATATACAAAATACCCTAAGAAATTAAATTCCTCTTTGGTTTGATCACATTGTGGGCTCCAGGCTATGGAAGTACATCCCTGGGATTCAAAAACAATTACTAAGCCTTATTTCCAGTACTTATTTTCCAAGCAACTGCAACTACATTTTCTATCCTGAATATAAAGCAAAAAATACAAAGATATTTGTATTGGACTACTAAAGACCAACTGTACTAAAATTTTCATTTTGTAAACGTATCTTTTGGTGGTAGGTGTTTTGTTTCACCTTCAATTGACATTTATTTCCGAATCAGTAAAATGTAATTACATTTCAAGCTTGACAGGTTTCATGTTCATTTGTATCTAAGATTCCGTAGGTTTGGTTGAAAAAATAGATAAAGAACTGTTTTTGAGTGAAACTCCCAAATTGAGGTAAAACTAGAAAGTTTATCCAATTAAGTGTTTTGACTCTTTCCAATTCTGGGCTGTCGGTGGATAATATCACAAGAAAGCAGAAATACATCTCTATGGACAGACAAAAAGACACAAAAGACATTAGAGAACAAAAACATACAGACATGTCAAAAAAAAAGAATCAAAAGGTTATTTGTTTTTACTTTGCTCAATTGAGAATCATCGAAAGTCACTGAAATCTCTCCTGTTGTTTTTTTTCTTCTTAGATTCAGGAAACATTATGCGTTTGATTCCTTTTCATCTGCTACTGTGCAGCACTCTAGGCTGCTCTTTTTTTACTCAGTAACACTGTTAAACTCTCACTTGAGTGATTCTCTTGAATGTTACAAAAGTAATGTTGGTGTTATCCATGCTCATAGGCCTATGGCACTGTTAAACATTTGGTACAAACACTGACTCAACGGTGTGTTCCGTCCTCTTCTTTGAACCCCATTCAGTTCATATACAAAAGGCACCTATTTGGCATTAAAGTCAGGGGCAGGTATAAGGCTAGCCATCATTACCCTGCTTTCTTCTCCTTCTTATGTAAACCCCTTCTAGAAGGTGTCGTTTCAAATCGCAACGTTCCAAAATTCAACAAACTTTGTGTTTCTAACACCGGGGATGGCTAATCCCCATTTTAAGTCTCTAGTTTCATCCAATATCGCACAAAACAAAAAATCTAAACTTTTAGTCTAGAAATTGAGTAAACCCGCACTGAAAGTGTCCCTTCCTTATAGTAATACTAAAACAACATATCTTTGATGACGTTAAGTCTTTGAATAATCAAAAGAATTTGAAGCATATTGCTTTTGGTAGCTCTTGGGGGGAGGTAACATTCTTAAGGAGTGATTTTGTCACCGATCCTGTGGCACCACTCGAAGGGGGACATTATCATGACCAGGCCATTACTTTTTCCGCTCTAGGTAGTTGGAGGGGACCCAGCCCTTGCGGGGTTGTAGAGCGTCTTGGACCTGACAGTACCACCATCCATTGGGGTTCCTCTCTAGAACCTCCAGGCAGGTGCCCTCAGGGAAGCCCATGGTCTCATCGTCCCCTCGGTAGTCAGCAATGGACACATATACCTCCCTCTCGAGGTTGTTATGGATCAGCTGGCTCTTCTCGATAGGCTTGGGCCTGACTGTGGAGACTGGGATACCATTACGCTGTATCCCGACCCCAACCCCAACTCTGCCTAAGGCGTCCGTCCCTCCGCCTGCCCCAAACCGTTCCGCCGAAGACCCCCTGGCAGTGACGGCACCCTCCGTGGGTCTCGACCGGGCCTCAACTGTGACGGGGTGCGCCCGGACTGCATTGAAGGAGGAGTTTCGGCGCACGCCAAGGGTCGCGGAACCGGATCGGTACTGGTCGCGGGCGCCCAACGACTCATTACGCCTCAGGGAGGTCGTCATGTAGTGCTGACTCTCCCGGGTCGGCTGCGGCGCTGACACAAACACCGACTGGGGTCTGACTGCGGACTGAGGTCTAACCCCGCCGTTCCTCATTCTAACGGCCCCGTTGACCAAGACAGCTGGCTTGGAGAAGCCCCCCGGGGGTTTGGAGGGAATCGGTGGGGTGTTCCTGGACCTCAGACCCCCCGGCGTGTTGTGCACCTGGTGATGGTTGGTCAGACCCTGCAGGTTGATGTTGTTGAGGGCCAGCACACGCTGCTCATTCTTCTCCAGGCTGTTGGACTTGCTTCCGGCGCCACTGCCCGACCCGGAGCGCTGGCCGTCGGACTCCGACCCACCGGCGTCCCTCCCTTGTCGGATGGGCTCCAAGTAGAAAGTGGGTGCCCAGCCTTCCTCGTCTCGCCAGCGGATGTACCACCAGCCGCTCTCCTGCCGCTCCAGAACTTCCACCTCCACTCCGGCTGGGAAGCTCAGCTCTGACTCCTGGATCTTATCATAGGCATCAGTGGTACGGTAGACGTTCATCCCTTCCAGGTCGGAGTCTCCCCTACTTCCTTTAGAGTAGATGGACGAAAGGTCTGAGGTGCTGTTGCGGGAAGAATGAGAGTCCTCAGAAGAGATGACAGAGGCTGTCTCTGAGTCTTCCCCACGGGACGTTTTGAAGCTTTGCCGTAGCTGACCAGTGGGTCTTAGCTGGCGTCTTAGAGAGCTTATGTCCATCCTCTCTGGGCTCTGGGGTTCCGACTTGGAGCTCAGCAATGGCTTGGGCCTAACCGAAGGTTTGGGCTTGGTGGAGGGGCTCTGGCCTATCCTCTGCTCCACTGTCTTAAAGCCTGGGGGTTTCCTGGATCCTCTACCTGATTCATCTGAGGATGACTTGGGGCTGCTGTCGGCTTTGGCTAAAGATGGACTTTGGCTCATCTCTGGGGTGATCTTCTTCAATGGCTTTACCCCTGCTAGAGGTGAAGACCCTGAGGGTTTGCGGGGTACAGTCGAAGAGTGATAGATCCGCGGGGAGTTGGAACCACTGGAACTTTTGGCAAAAGCGCCTTCGTCACCGCTACTGCGTCTGAAGCCATCGTTCTCATAGATACACTCCTCTTTGGCCATCTCTTCAACTGACCTGAATGACCTTCTCCTATGGCTGATTATAACAGGGGAGGCTTTGCAGACAGGTGGAGAACTCCGGTACCTTTCACAGACCACACTGTTGACCTTCACATCCAGCGGGCAACGTACTGCCTCTCCTTTCAGGGAGTCCGTGTCAGACTCACATCCCACAGCTGGAACGTCGTACTCGGGTTCCTCGTACACAGCGGGGCGACTGGGGCTTTCTGGGGCTTTGGCGGAGGAGACGGAGTGACTGGGTGAGGGTGACGCCTCTTCCGAATCTGGCTTCTTGACAGGTGGAGCTGGAGGTGGGACTTTGGGCCGGGTGAGTGTGCTCGTTCTTCGGTTTAGGTTGGGCTTCTTACGTTTGTCGATGTAAGAACAGGGTGCCCAACCCTCCATCTCCCCGATCTGAACATACCACCAGCCCCCGGAGTTCTTTTCAATGACCTAGTGGAATAGACAGGAGCAAGGATAACCTACAGTCAGACACACAGATGTAGCATACTAGATATAGAGCACGGTGCCAGTTGGGAATTGGACTTTGTCTCTCATTCTTCAAGATTCAGCGTTGCTGTTAAAACGCATGTTGTTATTTTTATTTTCAGACACACATCATCAACATTCTGTATCGTCTTCGGTGCTATGGGAAAAGAAATCATAAGAAAAGCTATTTTCTTCTAACTTCAAATGTCCACCCTGACCTCCAGTTGAATTGGTCTCTGTACAGAATGCTGCCAGCATCATCAAATTCAACAGACCGTCAAGGCCGTACGTAATGTGTCTGGCGAGAAATCTGTTGTCACGCATATTCACTAGGCCTAGCTAGATGTCAATAGCAAGTGATGTACAGCAGTTCTGCGCATAGATAAACAATGCAAAAAATGTTAGTATCAGTAAATGAAATTGACTTGACTGGAAATCTACTGTTGTATTTCAAGATTTAAAAAAAAAGCTACATACATTGTCTTAGTACAGAGTTTTACTTGTGAAAAAAGCTACAAAATATATTTGTAAGGTATGCAGTCAGCTTTGATGACAGGGATTTTAAGATATTAAGTCGTACTTTAAGAATAATCTTTTTTTAATACCTCAACTCTGAGTTAACAGAATAGTGTTAGTGGAATTAAAATCACTTACTGGAAATTAAAGCCAAACTCACATTACATGTTGGGAACACTGCCCATTCCAAACGGTACAATCAGTGAGTTGTGGTGACTGTTTGGAAGATGCCAGTGAATTGTGTTTTGGGTAACCTGTTGTTTATGTCCAGTGTTTCCCTTGAGAATATTTGCCCAGGGGGTTGTGTGTGTCAACTCTAACAATGGAGTCCATTCTGTTTGGTGTGATCCACAATGGCCTTCACAGGTTAGGTGTTTGAAGTGTTTGCGATATCTGTTTTTCTTGTGAACGATTGACGTAAGTGCATGACACAGTTAAGAGCTTGAACTTGCATTGTGGTTTCCAACTCTTCTTCCAACCCTGCAGCTGGTGAAAGTTGCAACAATACGTTAATTCATCTTATTTATCTTATTATCTGCATTTTTCTAACCTACAATCCTAAATTATTGTGGTTGATACACAGATGTATAAAGTTTTGCTTACTTTTTCAACCTAATTTAAGCATTTTGTTTTTTGCCATTTTGTCTTGTTTTTTTTGTTAATGTTTCTTTTTGCAGTGAAAATATTAAGTGAGAAATCAATAGGAAAATAATGGAAAAAATAGTATAACCTGTGTTACTGCGTGACCCTACTAAACTGCAATTGCTTATATGAAAACAGATTGGCTTGGATTTTATACTCTTTCACTTGTTTTAAGATTATAGTGAATTCTGGACCTCCAGGCATTTTGTCTAATTAAAAAAATATTACTAAGTCATATTTTCTTACTACACTGGCAGATAATGTATCGTACTGTAAGTGACAGTCTCCTCATTCATTTTTTTTTTGTGGAGGGGGGACATTTTTAGCAGGGTATAGATAGTATTATATCAATTAGGGCAGAAACGAAATTGTCTCTTTATCGATAAATATATACCATATCTATCTAAATCTATATATACAGGTGCTGGTCATAAAATTAGAATATCATCAAAAAGTTGATTTATTTCAGTAATTCCATTCAAAAAGTGAAACTTGTATAATGTATACATTCATTCCACACAGACTGATATATTTCAAGTGTTTATTTCTTTTAATTTTGATGATTATAACTGGCAACTAATGAAAACCCCCAATTCAGTATCTCAGAAAATTAGAATATTACTTAAGACCAATACAAAAAAGGATTTTTAGAAATGTTGGCCAACTGAAAAGTATGAACATGAAAAGTATGAGCATGTACAGCACTCAATACTTAGCTGGGGCTCCTTTTGCCTGAATTACTGCAGCAATGCGGCGTGGCATGGAGTCGATCAGTCTGTGGCACTGCTCAGGTGTTATGAGAGCCCAGGTTGCTCTGATAGTGGCCTTCAGCTCTTCTGCATTGTTGGGTCTGGCGTATTGCATCTTCCTCTTCACAATACCCCATAGATTTTCTATAGGGTTAAGGTCAGGCGAG
>JACXGI010003738.1:0-45643 GCA_016801175.1 Esox masquinongy
TGTGTGTGTGTGTGTGTGTGTGTGTGTGTGTGTGTGTGTGTGTGTGTGTGTGTGTGTGCGTGCGCGTGTGTGTGTGTCTGTGTATGTGTCTGTGTGGGCTGTGCTAAGGACCTGCTATTGTTGATGTAACTGAGCCTGACAGACAGAACTATGGTGAACGGTCTTTGCTGGCCAAATAAAGACAAGACTGTTGAATCATCACCATGAGTAATGTCTCATTATACTGCTGTAATCAATGGTTCTCCACACAAGCTGTTGAGGACTCTTAAAGGGCTATCTGCTTATTTAGGATTAGGACCACAAAGGCATTCATTGCTTTCACTGGACGAAATCTCCAGCTCTGAATGACACTGTTTGTGACAGAATATCTTACAGGGCCAAACTGACCAGTGACATGCCCCGATAGACTGTCCCACAATACAGAAACCCAGACAGGACTGAAGTAGTTTAGCCAGTCTGTGGTTTCTGGGGTAACGGTGAATTAGATCATGACTGAGAGAAAGAAGACATTGTCCATCTGTTGACCAGTCAGAGCATAAATTCCTGGTTTTCTAACCAGTCTCCGTTAGGTAAAACTGGTGCCTGTCCCTGCTGAAAGACAGCTATCACTATGTTCGCTTTTAATCAAACAGAGCCAGCATCCAGCCGTAGGTAGACACAAGCTGGATCGAATCATGTCACATTACTCACATGCTTCATTAACATCAGGTGTTGACTAACAATGAAATTCTTACTTAATAAGTAGATATAAGAAAATAATTTAAATTGCAAAATAAATCTACAATGTATTGACAAAAGGAAGATACAGTATCCAATTAACAATAACAATAAATCAAAAATATATGAGAGACTTGCCAAAGACAATTATACTTCTTTACAACAACAGCCCAAAATAAAAAAAAAGGGTTTACCTTCCAAACATGGCTGACCGATAACTCGATTAGCGTGATTACCTCTTCCATCAGCCAGATCTCTGTCGAATGCTAATATTTGGTAGCAATTAGTCCAGGGACGAGTTCAGGCGTGAGAACAACTTGATTGGTATGAGAATGCGTGTAGGTGTGTGTGTACACATTACCTGACTGACCGTCTGTTCATATCTCTTTCCACTCAGATCAGATGAATCCCTGCAGCCCTCAGGCCAAAAACCAAGTTGCTCTAATTAGTTTGAAAAAATCTCCCATCAATCCACCGTCCCTATGGTGGAAAACAACCCCTGATTCAGTTTCTACAAAAATACCGGTTTACAGTTGCTATTGATTGTTCCTAATTTAAAATGTGCTGGATCCACAAAGCTCTTAAACCTGTCCCATATCAACACAGGTATCACGTCCATTCAATGCATGTGAAATACGTAAAGGTTGGACCTAAAGAATTAGGCCCCATTACAGACCTGACCTCTGCCCATTCATAAAAGAAAAAGGACACAGTGTAGGCTATTCATCATAAAAAGTGGATCAGAAACAGGGTTCCAGGAACACCTGGGAAAACGAACATTGTGATAGTATGTGTTGGTCATAAGTCATCCTGTGATCCTGACTATAGGGTCTTCAGCTGAGGATGGAGGGTGTTCTGTAAATCAACAGTTAGAGAAGCTAGGATGTACAGCCTCTCCCTAGCAGCAATCTGGCTCGTTCATGGTGAGTGAGAGTAGTTAAATGGAGACAACCCTCAGCTGCTAGCTGCTTGGTCCGTAAAAGGCACTGGGACATGAAACTGAGACTCATCTACTGGTCTATTGTCATTCTGGGCTGTTTAGGTTTGTGTTGGGGGAACGAAGGGGTTAATAATGATGTCATTGTGATGTTTACAAAGTGGGGAATGTGCTGGTGCCAGCCTGTGATTCAACCCACACCCCAACACACACACACACACACACACACACACAGTCTGCTTGACTCTCACTATCAATAATTCACTCTCCTCGCAATTGGAACTGAGCCCAGACGCGAGGTTCAGGACAGAGAGCAGGCCGATGAAACCCCGCCAAAATAAACAGGACAAGAGGAATCTTCTGCAGAATCATTCATGTTGTCATTAGTTTTATTAATCCAGGTCAGAATGCATAGCCAGGGAGTGTTTTTCAAAGACCAAGTCTCTTCTAGGAAATAAGAGCAAATGCACAGGGCTTCATATAATCTGATTGTGAAGCTAATTGTGATGGAGCTGTTTAGCAGTCATGTCCAGCTGGAGATCTCAATAGTACCAGCTTTAACCAGCCACTAGACTGCCGAGAGTAGAACATTATGATGAGGGCAGCAGATAAGACATCCTGTCAAAAAAACGCCAGCCATCCTTAGCTAATGCCAGCCATCCATAGTCAGAAAAGTGGTTCTCCCTACTCCACACCCAGTCGTCTTTCTTTCTCCTTCACATTCCTTTCTCCTCCCACCTTCTTTGTACTTCCATTCATGCTTGTACACTTTAAATGACCTTTGGCTAACCTTTATTTTCTCACTTCTTCTTGTGTTTTTTCCACACCCATCTCATTCTCTGAAACTCACAAACTGTAAGATGTCTATGTTGTATGAATTTCTCTACTGTCACCCTCCCACACCCTAAGCAACATTGCAAAGGGCAGCCAGTCTCAGCTCCACATCATGTCATTCTGGCCCCCAGAAATATACAGACTGATACAGGTTTTTTAATGTCATTATCAGCTTAATTTCAGGTAAAAGTGTAAAAAAAAAAAAAAAAAAAAGAAGATATATAATCAAGAGAAAATATCATAAAAACCTGGGTGTCTCGATTATTAGCCCCCCCCCCCAGGAATTCCCAGAACTGATTGGAACAGGATTTTCTGGTCAGATGTCTGGTGTTGATGAGAATAGGGGACTTCTTCAATTTTATTCAGCCAGATAAGAATTGTATCCATTGATGGGTTGCAAAATGAATTGGTGCGAGTTGGAAACAACACCGGACATCATGCGTTGGAGCTCCTGAGTGGTCCAGAGGTGTTTGACATTGCCCCGCGGTACTGTTGTGTCCCTTTACACATTCCAAATCCACAGAGGACGGTGCCGGCGGGTCGTCTGGCGCTGGTGGGAAGGATGTGGCCACGGGGCTGCCTTGCCTGGTCACATCCCTGCGAATCCTTGTAGCAGGTCAGGCGCCTGCAAGTTCAATTGTTGTAGTTGGCCGGAGAATGCCCTCTCCTCCGGCGCTTTGGTTCCACGTGGACTTCCTTGGCGGGCGAGCAGTGTGATGCTGAACGGCTTGGGGTGATATGCATTGGAGGACAAGTCTCAATCGTCCAAACTCTTCCGAAACCTGCTGAGTGTTTCAGTGATTAAGGAAGGCTTTCAGGGTGAGGAACCATCAAATATTGCTTTGTAAAATAGGGAAATTCTCCTTGGGGGAAAATATCTTGCAAACTACTACATAGTGTTGGCACAGAAGTGACCAAAAATGCCACTGGGACATCTGGGAAGCTATAAACCCATGTTTTATTTTCTAAGAGTCTTTGTCATTCAGAGGCATTGTCTTTTGGTCAAGACCATCATAAGCCCCTCACCTCTCACCATGTCAGTTTCTGGGTAGAGGCTAGCACTAAAGCCTAATGTGAGGAGGAATACAGCGAGGGACAGCTTGCTGATGATGTCACGGTATACTCTTCATAGCCTTCTCTACATGCTAATAGAGAACATCAGTGGCATTAGGTTTACAGAATCAGGCCTAGGCCCTATACCTTATGTCCCTGCTTTTGTCTTTTCTGAAAAGGCTCTTTCTGTTTTTCCCGTCAGTGTGGAGGATCTTGGTTTGTCTTTGTGTGGGCAGGCGGAGCAGGCACACTGACACGTCCGGTTCTTTTCCGGCCCGGCCCATTCCTCATGTCCAGCTGGTACTGAGCCCTAATCCCACACTCTCCTCCTCCCACAGCTCCTGCTGTATTCCCTGCAAGGGCAAGAGAGAGGGAGTAAAAATGATGGATAAAACTTCTAAGAAAGTCTAAGAAAGTCAGGTCAAGCTCAAAACCCTACGACAATCTGCTTTCATCCATTTGGCCCTTGTTTTCTATAATCTGCCTCTTCATCCCTCCTCTTCATCCTTTCTGAATAGTCCCACTATTTTGCCCGCTGGCTGTCACACTGAATGCCTTGTGGTGTGAAGTGGGGGTTCTGGGTAGCGAATTGAGAAAGGCTGACCGGAAAAGTGATCTCATTAATTCGAGACATTGTGACCCCATCATTGCATGACCTAGTATTTTTCCCATTAAAAAGGGAGCTGATTGGAGATTAAAAAGGTCAACTGTTTGATCAAGGTGATTAGATGGTAATAGGATGGGATGGGAACATTAGTAGATTTGTCTATTATTTTATTTTCTTTTAGCTTGTGTATTACTGTAATCCAAGGCCATAAAAATCCACCTGCTTGTAGAAACCAGGACCTGTGGACATAATAATGAGTGATGACCAAACTGCTTTGACATAATACTGCATTGTAATCAACCTTTATTAGCATGATACACATGAGATGTCAGGCACACAAACATTTTGAGGCCCTGTTGTTCGGTCACCGACCAAGATTATTATACAAAATTGCTCCCAGGTTGTTGCTGTAACGAAGAATCTATTCTTAGCTTAACTAACTGGTAAAATAATGGCAAAAAAGTTGGAATATTCCAATAATTTACACCAGTTTAAAGTAGGTTACACTTCAGATCGACTTCAATGATGCCTGGCCTCAATTTCAGATGGCATCTTGCTTTGTCAGCACAACTCTTGCAGTGCCTTATGAGAGAAGACAGTAGCATGTCTGATTGTGTAAGATAGTGAGAAGAGACACCCCCATACCAACACAGTCGATTCTTCTTTAAGCAGGCAGACCTCATCAGTAATGTTTTTGAATGATATCTACACCCGAAATGGTTATTGGAACATAGTAAAGTTTCCATTGGGTTTCCCTTTCTTTCATCTCTTAGATATGTTAAGGGCTTGAGCTCTCACGCAACGGTGCTGTTTTCAAGAACCCTCCCACACACGGCCGTTGATGCGTCGTGTTTCATACTGTTTTCAGACTGGCTAGGACACATTTTGCAAAGAGTTGTTCCGTATGCTAGTCTGCAAGGCTTGTTGCAGGACTTGTAAGAATACAATGTAGATGAGTTTTGTCAGAGATGTGCTGTATAAACAAAATTGTCACACGTCAACATATTTTCTCAGATTTAACAACGATTTCCCGGCCATACTCACACACCTGCTACATTAATATAGTGAGCACCACGGGAGCCTCAGCTAAGCAAGACCTTTGATTGGTCTAATGTGATGAGAGGTGGTTATGCCTTTATACCACCTGTTCTACCTTTGAGTTTCTAAACAGTTATTAAAGTGATACAGAATCACATTTTCTGATAATATGGATATATTTATATATTGAATGCATTGCATAAACTATATTATACTGTTTTAGATGTTTTCTAAGCAAATAATCCTTTTACCTAAAGCGAACTAGAACACATAAATAGTGCTTTTGTCATACACTACAATATATGGTTAATGTTTATCAGCTGTTCAGCTGTATGACCTTATATGTGTAGCGACTATCTGGTCTTAATGCACCATTGTCTTATGAATCATTTTACTTTGATTTAACCTATAAAATACCAAGTATAACTGTATGTATATAGAGCTCTGGAAAAAATTAAGAGACCACTGCACCTTTTTCTTTCCTTTCCAAAGAAGTCGAAAAGGAAGGTTTTAACCCTTTACAGAAGGGCTAAAATTAAGAGACCTCTGCAAATTGAACGCTTCTGTTCCTCACTCAAATCTTTTCTTTTCAACTTTTTTGAAAAGGAAAGAAAAAGGGGCAGTGGTCTCTTAATTTTTTCCAGAGCTGTATATACTTATAACTGTAACTTATAACTGCATATATACTTATACTAATGACTGTATATATATTACATATATTAACCTCCTGAGACCCGGTGTCCAGATTTTAGGCTTCCTGCACCAAAGCTCAGGTCTTAGGAGGTTAAATATATATATATATAACAGTGGGTGCAAGACACGGTGGCTTCTAGGCCTCTCCAGGTCTCCGTCTAACTATTAGATGACCAGGTGTTGGGCAAAGCTGAAAATTTGGCTCATCAGAGAAGATGACCTTACTCCATTTCTCTACGATCCAATCCTTGCGGTCTTTTACAAACTTCAGCCTGGCTCTTCTTTGCTTCTCAATGATGAAATGCTTTTTTCTAGCTTTGCACAACTTCAGCCTTGCCCCTAGGAGCCTGTTTCAAACCGTCCTCGCCGTGTACTTCACCCCAGCTGCTGTTTGCCATTCTTTTTGTAGGTCACTTGATGTCATCCTACGGTTGTTGAGTGACATTCAAATGAGTTGACGGTCATCTCGGTCAGTGGACAGTAGTTTTCGCCCTCTGCCAGTCTGTAGCTTTGTTGTCCCCAATATCTGTTGCTTGACCTTGTTCTAATGAACTGCCGTCTTTGAAATTTTCAGGATGGAAGCAACCTGACGCTCACTGTATCCCTCTGACAGTAAGGCCAGAATTGTACCCTTCTTTTCCTCACTGAAAGCTTTTCTTTTCCACTATTTTGTCATGATAAATAGTTATTTTTTTATTCAAATTACCTTTGAGATACTACTTGCACTGTTTTTGCCATCCAGCTGGTTCTATTGCAAGAGGATAGTGATGACTATAGTGAGTGGTTTTTATACTTTTCCTCGTTAAATTAGATTTGGTTCAGGTAATCACCTAATCAGTACCTCATTAAGTAAAATGAGGTGTGCTTCTGTTGATATTTAACAGACTCTTGAATGGAATGGCTGCCATACATGTAGAAATGCTGATTTAAGAAAAATTAAGAGAGGTCTCTTAATTTTTTTCAGAGCTGTATGTTTTCATGGAAAACAAGGAAAATTCTAAGTGACCCCAATCTTTTGAACGGTAGTGTACATCTAGTTAGCATTTCAGAAATTGTTTGTACCCATTGCCTTATGAAGGTCAACATATCTTCTTCAAGATCCCTTTTACCCTGTATGAAGGAAGGCTATCACTCCATATCAACGCCATGCCATACCCTTTAGACGGTGCTTGATTAGAGACAATATATTCTTATAAATATATACCTGCTAATAAGTTATTGTTATTATTGATGCTTATAGTGAGTGTTATAATTAAAGGGCGCTGTAAAGCGTTGTATATACTTCATAGAAAGTGTTGCCAAACAAACCATAACAATTGGCCTGTTTTGGACACAATTGAGAACACTGATGATTATTTATACCTTGACATTGACTTTTCTGTTGTATGCGTCTGTTTGCCTGTGAGTTAACATGAGCCTGAAAGAAAGGGCTGACTCCACAGCGAGAGTGCTTCAGTGATCTCAGTGTTACGCCTTCATTATGTAATCATTACCTCCTCCTGCAGTGGAGGAACCACAGGGACACCATCCTTCTCTCTTCTGGTTACACAAACAGCAGCTATGAGGAACTTTAGAAAACAAATTGTATACGGATTGAATTATGATCTTTCATCACTTAATGTTAAAAACAACGACGAGTGAGGGGGTGAATGGAAATAACTTAGGATTGTATTTGGAACTCCATTAGGATTGTATTTGGATCCCCATTAGGATTGTATTTGGACCTCCATTAGGATTGTATTTGAAACCCCATTAGGATTGTATTTGGATCCCCATTAGGATTGTATTTGGACCCACATTAGGATTGTATTTGGAACCCCATTTGGATTGTATTTGGAACCCCATTAGGATTGTATTTGGATCCCCATTAGGATTGTATTAGGACCCACATTAGGATTGTATTTGGAACCCCATTTGGACTGTATTTGGATCCCCATTAGGTTTGTATTAGGACCCCAATTAGCTAATGCCAGAAGCAGCAAGTACTGTTCCTGGAGTCCACACAAAACAGAATAATGATAATACAGAACAGACAGGTACAGTACCAAGACAGAACAGCGGACATTCAAAAACAACATTCAATTGCTCTACTATCGTAGACACACACATGCACCAAAAAATTAAGGCAGGACGTCTAATGAGAGGGGCTGAGAGTAGACACTGCTCTAGAATGATGTGGTGTTCTTATGACATGCCTTCGTTTAGCTAATTTAGTTACCGTTATCTTGTTTAGTTAACAAATGTTATCCCTGTCAGTAAATCGCTGTTATTGGCACGCATCTACAGGTCATCACAAGAAATAGAAGTGATGAGGATGAAATGTTGCACACTGTGTCAAGTCACATCAGGTACACAGACCATTTATAACAGTTAATAAGGTCTGATAAGTTGAGGGTAAAGTAAGAAAAGAAAGTGCTGCTGAATCATCACTGTGAGTGAAGGCCACAGAAGCACAGTCATGGCTGAATTCCGTCGACGCCAACTTTAACCCACAGAGCTAACATAATACCAATCTTGTGTATAGACACAGCTCAGTGAATGTTTGGCAGGACTTCTCATCAGCTCTGCATTTTTGCGTTGTCACCTTTTTTTCCTCTGGATCTCTGACAGTTTGCTTGGACTGGTGTCAGAGGCTATTTCTCACATGGCTCAGTTACTTACTGTTTGCCCTGAGATGCCCAGACACGTACAGTGGTACAGAGACAGGCAGGCCCAGGGGGTGGGTGGGTGGGAGAGGCTTGTCCCTTGATGCCCCCCCCCCACCCCATTGGAGCCGAGGCCTGGGGACAGGCCTGTCAGACTGAGCAGACAGGAAGCTGCCGTGACAGGCCTGCCTCCTGCTGTCACTAGACAGAAGGCTCCGGAAGCCACAGGGAGTTTGGGTCTGACAAAGCACACTGGAGTGAGGGGGAACCTGTTGCCTTTTAGATGGACTTCTATCTACTAAGATAAACCAGGAACACCACGGGTGTTATGTTTATATCGAGTCCTTCCACCGATTAGGGTACTTTCACAGGTGTGTCATTTTGTCAAAATATAAATAGATATTTTTTCACCACATTTTAACAATCCATCTCCTTTCATGGAACAAGCCAAAAAGAAGCAACACTGCTTCATGAGATTCCTTGATAACAAATTCCTTGAAGACGATGTAACTGTAGGAGCAGTCCTGCGGTTGGAGCCCCGGTTCTCTCCCTTGTTATCAGTTCTGTCCTAGGCCTCAGTACTGTGCTACAGCTAATAGAGCCCCTGTCTGACTGGTATCAGTGCTCACAACAAAGGTCAGATAATCTTTAAATTGCTCCCAATTTAGACCAGGCTTAAAAGCCTCATCCAATTAGCTCAATCTCCGCCCGTAGCATCTCATTATACCTAAAACCCCCAATGCTTTTTTTTTAAAGGAATGGGTCAATATATGGATTTGGAGAGAGAAGAAAGAAGGAGGTGTGTGTGTGTGTGTGTGTGTGTGGGGCGGGGGGGGGTAACACTTTTACAGGACAGTGCTAAAAGCTCCAATGTCTGCTGTCTGCTCAAATGTTATCTGTCACTTCAATGCTCATGTGAAAGTCCTTCCATTTAACATTGGTAATTCATTTTTGACAGTGTTTACAGACTGAGTTATATGTGGAGAGTGGGGAGAGTGTTTAGAGAGCTCACTGTGAAAGGTGATGTCACTGTGGTTTACTCTGGCATCAGGTCATTCTGGGTTGGTGCTTTTCTCTGTCCTCTCTCCTACTGTATCACATGTCAGTGTGTTTCCCTTCCTGGCTGAGCTTCATTAAAATGGGGCCAGTGAGGTGGAAAATGTGATTTGTATCACAAACAGAATTGCCATTCAACAAAGTGTTTGGTGTGTATAGAGTGATTCATTATTTTACATTGGAGGTACAGTGTGAAGATGGTTTGTTTTAAACTACATGTTTCAAACCAACCACACTGATCTGGTAAGTGTTTGGCCTGCAATAATAAAAAGCATTAGCTTCATGTTAAATTAATCAGAAAACATGGAGCTGAGCTGACATGTTAAATTGTTTCATGAATTAATGAAAAATATTGTTTTAGAATTTATCCCAACAAATATCTGCAAGATTAAATACAAAGCCTAGAAGTCACAGCCCCTGCGACTTTTTGTGCAGACAGATGGTTTTGGTTCGGATGGCTCAGTGGTGCCCCCTTCTGGTCACTGTGTTGTTTACCATAGCTCTGGGGAGAAGGGCTGATCCTACACCTGAGTCTCTGACTGATGTGTCATTCTTTGTGCCAGCCGAGACAGAACATGCCCAGAGGGTCCCGGATATGGACGCAGCCCAGCAGCTGAAACTGAGGGAGAGACAGCGCTTCTTTGAGGAGGTCTTTCAGCATGATGTGGACGTCTACCTGTCCTCTGCCCACCTGCAGATTCATGATTATAAGAGACGTGAGTGTGGCTGACATGTGCGTTCAAATATACCGTAACCACAGCTACGTGCACACAACCTAGCTAATATTACCATGGCCCCTAGGGGTAGCAGTGAGCGGTTATGGTGCAGACTGACTGATTAATTCGCTTGAAAACATGGAGAGACAAAAGCCTTTCTGAAAACCTCTACTTCGTAACATATCTAACACAAAGTTCACCCAAAGCTACACGACTCCTTCAGGATAGTCCGAAAACATATTTGAAACAGTGACTTAAACATTGACTGCAGATGTTTTCTCGTCATTTATGCTTGTATTTATGCTAGTAGTACTGTAAAGAATCTTCAATATGACCCATTTCATCTCCACATTTCAGAATAGATTAACACCATCTCTGGTGCATTTCACAGATTATATTGTGTAATTATACTTACAGACCGGTGACATATTAAAGAAAAAACTTTTATTTTATGATGGTGGTGGAGAGCGCTGTCTAATTAGACTGTGTCAGTGTCATGGTTGAGCATGGGTAGAAGGACACAGGCACAGTGGATTCAAAAAGGCAAAAGGGTAATTTAATAAACTCATTAAGTACAAAAAAACCCCAAAAGGGCACAAACGGCAGCAACAGGCAACAGTAGCAGCAAACAACAATGACCAACAAGAAACACTGGGGCAGGAGGAACTTAAACAGGGACACAACGAGGGACCAAACAAGGCACAGGTGGAATTAATAAGGACAAGGACAGGCTGCGTGTAGAAACACAAACAAAAACCAAATGGAACTGAACTTCACGGTCAGCAAGAACAGTCTGTGGAGACCTATCCTAGAGGGATAGTATAGTAGGGTTTTATATTAGGGTTGGAGTGCATAAACCCATCATTATAAAGGTTTCTCCCTTCATTTTGTCACCCATCTGTATATTCACATTCAAAGTTGGCCATGTGCTCTCACCAAACATAGCATGCATTTTGCCTGCCCCAGGGATCCACCATGCCTCCAGACTACATCACTTCCTGTGAGAGGTTGCCAAAAATCACATGACCTTTTACTTAACCAATCGAAGTATGTCCGTGGTAAATAAAAGCAAGTAGTAGCACCTGTAACATTACATTTTTCAAACCGCTATTCAAATTGGTAACCTGATGTAATGTAACCAGACTTAATGTAACACATACTAAATGCAGTCTCTCAGATTTAACCAAATTTAATGTAACATATACTAAATGGAGAGTCCCAGATTTACACAAACATAATGTAACATATTATAATAAATTGAGTCCCAGTAATATTTGTTACTTGTCCAGGTTACAATCAACTTGTTCTCTGTCTTTTTCTTTGTTCTTCACTCTTTTTGTTTCTTTCTATTTTTCTCTCTCTATTTCTACATTTGTCTTTCTTGCTTTCTTTCTTTCTTTCTTCCTCTCCCTTTCCCTCTCTCGCTCCCTGTTGCACATTTGAGAATGTTGCTAAACATTGCTGTACAAAGGAAGCTGGCTTACAGCCTGTGCCTTTAATCAAGCACTCATTTGGATCTTGTGTTGTCGTTAGCTCCTATTGGCAGCATCTCGTCCATGGAGGTGAACGTGGACATGTTGGAGCAGATGGACCTCATCGACATCTCTGACCCAGAGGCCCTGGATGTCTTCCTCAGCTCTGGGGCTGACCAGGGGGAGCGGGCCACAACTCCACCAGGTAAAGTTGAGGGTGGGGGAAACCCCCACCTGAGGCTGTCATGTTGATAGTGTAATTACTTGACAAGAGTCAAGGCTTTGTCCCTTTGTTATACAACCTGGCAAAATATAGTTCAACACTCGCAATTTGAGGTCAACATCCCTTTGGTTTCAGCCATAGTAGTCCACAACAACAACAACCGTGAGGCCATCGACCAGGGATGCTCTCTCCACAATGCTGGCCGCTGTGACAGGAAGTCTCGAATGTCCTCTACCTCCTCCACGTCCTCCACCAACAGCCAGAAGACCAACGAGGATGGCAGGGACACCCCTGTCGTCCAAACAGATGACGAGGAAGTGCACGTCAACACACTGTTGCTGGTGGGATCACCGGGGAAAGATGAAGACAAGGATACGTCCGTCCTCTCTTCGTAGACACCTTCCTTTACTTCTAATCTTCAGTAATATTTTGGACATAAAGGTGCTGAAACCTATCACTGAAACTGAACACTCACAAAGCTTCCATGGATAAGCAGCTATTACTTCCCACAACATTTACTTTATTTGAACTGTTCATGCAAGGACACATCTCCAAGCTTGCTTATCTACAGGAAGCCGCCAAAATAAAGGCAACTCCTACGTAGTGTCTTAATATGGAGTTGGGCCGCCACAAACTGCTTCACTGCACCTTAACTCTGTTGGAGGAATGCTAGCAATTCAATAATTTGTGGTTTGTTGACGTAGGTGGAAAAAGTGTTGTCATGCACAGCTCAAGAAACTCTCATACGTGTTAAGTGTGTTTTCTTGGCATATTCTGAAAACTTCAGCATGATGTCACTGACATCGCTGAAGCTCCTGCTAAATGTACCCCAAAAATCATCCCTCTTTCAAAGTGACTGAGATCTCTTCTGGCAATGGTAGCCAAATTATTGAACCGGGCCTGCCTATCTTTTATATACATGACCGTAAATATGATGGGGTGGTAATTAATACCTTTGTGGAAGCACCTGTTTCAAAATACATTGTATATATATTTTACTGCAGCGTTTCCCTTATTTTGGCTGTTACCAGTAGTCTGAAGGTATGACTGGTCTAAAGATTCTTTTTAAATCTGGCAATGAGTGGTTCTATTAATGGAAGGTCATGTCTGTGTGTAAGCATGCTTAACTGAGCAACAGATAGGACAAAACATACTGAGTGATTTCATTAATGCAAAGCCTCTGTACTCACCAGGTTGAAATAAAGGTTGAATAATTAGTCAAATAAAGATTAAAAGAATGAATCACATTTTATGTAAGTTTCACGTTTTTCTTTATAGATTAACATTATATACCATATTGCCTAACATCTTGAACCAACTCTAAAACACCCATCATATAAGAACCAAGGACATTCTGTATACATTGCTCAGTGATAGTTTTATGTAGTGTTTCTCCTATTCTCAGAGTTTATTTGTTTTAATGATAAAGATCAATTCATTTTGTGTTCCTTTTGTTTTTGTTTGTGAAGGTATTTTTTGTGCTTCTTCCAGTGGCTCCCTTGTGAAGTTAGAAACTGAGGCTAAGTAACGGATGACCCCGGCAGCTGGGATAACCTGCATCTAGCTCTTCACTGTTCACAGGTCATTTAACCTCCAGGACTGTTAGACTTAACAAATCTATCTCTTAAAAAAAGAATATACTCAAACAAAACATAAAATTCAAATATTTACAAAAAACAAAACATATGTGTTGAATGTAAGAATGCTTGACATGATAGTGTGAGAAACAGCACAGGCATTTATTGAGAATTTTGAGAATTGTTTTGAGAATTTTTGAAAGTTGTTTATCTGGGACGTTAGTATTTATTGTTCAGAAAAACACTACATAAGAATAGAATGAATACAAATAAACATTAACACTCTAAAAGTTACAATAATAACTTTTTCTCAGATGGCTTTTGAGTTTTGTACAGTACTGTACCTTAGGCAGATTTCAGGTTGTCTAATTTGCATATAAGATGGAATGCAGTTTAACTCATTTCACTAGTCTATTGAACAGAAAAAAGCTCACCAGAAAGTGTATGACCTATGACCTTATATTTCGTTGCTGTTGGTTGAGATTTTCACGGACGGACAAAAATAATTACTCTTTAGTGAAAAAAGAAATCCCTTTGTTTTTGGTGTTATTTCAAGATTCTGAACATTTCATTGATATTTTAATTTTCCAATCAAAGGATATTGTATATATTTAAGAAACTTAAGAAGGTATGTTGAACAGAGTTCCAAATATTGTCAAATGCTGATAGTATTTTTAGTTACAATTTTTTAAACAAAAATAAATGAGCAAATACAGAGTTTAACATGAAGAGCTTTAATATTGAGCAGTACAACTGAGCTCCCACCAACTTTAAGGAAACAAATGTAACTTTGCAGGAGTAGTGAAAAGCATAAAGCTCAGATGGTCTGAAACAGTACACAGTTTTCCTCTAACATTACTAATTCAAGGGGTTGTCCCAAAGCTTGTCAGAGATAGGATATACTACTAGAACTGTTTGAAACACTGCTGTGGTATTTGAAAGTTCTTTAGTGAAGAATTCAATCCCTTCTTTTTTGGTGTTTTTGGTGTTTTCAAGCTTCTGAACATTTTAATGGTATTTCAAATTCTTTGTGGTAAAAGAAATACATCCCTTGTTATGGAGTTTCAAAATACTATTCATATTTTGTATTTCTTGTGTAGTTCTTTATGGTGGGTTGATGAACTGCTCATTGGTAATCCCTCAAGGTTTTTCAACCTAATTGCTAACACACACCTCACCTGACCCCAAAGCCATGCCCTTTTCTCTCCCTCTTGCATGCATATATTAACATATATACTGACATGTAGTAGAGTCATTTCCATGGGCTGTTCACTATAATAGGCAGCTGTTCTTCTGTCAGAGCTCAGGACATCGCAGGTCCAACCCTCACCAGGCTGGTCACATAGCTGTAGTCTCTGGCAAACCATGGCACCGGTCATATTCATCACTATTAAGCTCTTGGTAAGTGGCGGTGCGTATTTTTTATCTGTCATGTTATACTTTGGAAATGCTGAGATTATCTGAAATTATATCGTAATTTCTGAGTTGACCTACATTTTCAGTTAGGCATAAGGTAGACTACAGTATTTTCACTGGACCTTGAACTATATTGTTATTGGAAGCATGAACTTCAAGAAAGCTGGAATTAGCAGCTTATTCAGACGTGGTTTATCCCTGAGGTCTGTTGTGTTCTGTTTGGTCAGAAACATGTGTAATGACTACCAAGGCTTTTCCAAAACCCAGTTCTTTGGACTGGGGGTCTATGGGCTAGGGGTCTATGAGCAAGTGACCAATGGGCCAGCGGTCTATTGAATGGGGGTCTATGGGAATGTAATCAGTGGGCCTGGTTTCTATGGGCCATATCACCTGTGACAGTGGTCTTACTTTTACAATGGATTTGTCTCAATCCACTGAATGAGGTAAGCCGATATGTACTGTCTATTTAGACCCAGTTTAAATTAATTAAATTAATTAATAAATGACGTAGTATAATTTATAACTTTAGAACTACAATGTAAACTCTGTGACATTGGAACCACAAATTACATTACAACGTGGAACACGTTGATTCAGCCAGTTTGACCCTAGTGGATACATTTACATTGTAGTCTTTTAGTAGAATCCCTTATGCACAGTGACGTACAGGTAGTGTATACATTTTCAGACATGAAGGCGGGACAACCACACAACTCTGTAGTAGTAAGTACTCCTCACTCAATAAAGTAACGATGAAAGTCAGTGCTAGAAGGAAGAAAATGGGAAAAAAGTGTACACATTAGTGTGAAAGGGAACAACCCATAGGCCTGAATCTTTCAAATTGACATGGATGACCTGTTTGGCTGTGTGTGCGTGCGTGTGATATATATGTGTGTTTGTCAAGACAGGTAACAAGGCCATGCAAATTCAACGTTCATCGCATAACTTATCATAGGAGTGAAAAGCATTTTAGAAAACAAATCAATGGTACAAGCAATAACCAGAGGAAGAAGAAAAAAATTCAAACCTGCTTAACCGTCATTAAAATACCATGGAACAGGTTATTCCACACTAACCATACTAAAGGTCATAACAATGACATTAGATCAATATCAATCAATCAATCAAATTTATTTATAAAGCCCTTTTTACATCAGCAGTTGTCACAAAGTGCTTTTACAAAACACCCAGCCTGAAACACCAAGGAGCAAGCAACAACAGTGTTGAAGCACAGTGGCTAGGAAAAACACCCTAAGAGGAGCTGAAATTAAAGAAGGAAACATGGAGAGGAACCAGGCTCGGAGGAATGACCAGTCCTCTTCTGGCTGTGCCGGGTGAACATCTTAATAGTACAAGTTGTAACAATTAATAAATGCATGTGGGCTGTGTCCAGAGTCTATAAAATCTAATCCAGGTCAGAAGCATGACCAGATGGACAAGGACAGGGACAAATGGGTGGGGTGGTCAGCAGACTGGCAGCTGGAATCGTCAGGTATCATCTTGATCTGCAACACAGCCAGGAGGACTTTAGACAGGGGCAGCAACGGGTCTTTACTGCCTGGTACTTGGGAGGTGTGGGCCAAGACCCCATGTCCTCCTAAGTTTAAACGGTGCAGGAGACAAGGAACATTTTGAGAGTGCGTTCCTTAGGTTTACAAGGATTTACATTGGAGCTGGAGAACTGACCCTACTCCCCCGGCACAATAATATAGCAGCGTAAAACCTTGGGGCTGAGACTGCCCCAAGGGGTAAAGCATTTTACAACAAGATGTTTTGTTTTCAGGGTGAGCAATGTTGACAAAAACACAAGAGAAAACATACGTTCCAGAGAATTATTCATTCATGCTTTGTCATCTGAATCTTGAATATCCATTCCCTCAGGCTTTTGGGTTAGCCAGCGTCTCATGTTCGCAGCTCCTGAACCGCCAAAAAAGGGTCTGGATCATCGACTCATTCACTATTGAAGAGGGACACCCTGGGCCTTTTCCTTATGAAAAGGAAAAGTGAATACAGATTCACAGTACAATCCCAGTAAGCCACAGTTTGGACATATATCATCAGTTATATAGTTGTTGACCCTGTGGCAGGTTCACTGTTCCAGAGTGTTTTTGGCTTTCCTCATTTCTCCATCATAAATCGTATCCTTACGACTCCGTTTCAGATTCTTGTTGAGCGGCCACACCACGTGGCATTCAGACTCTACGGGCAGGGAGCTAACACGGAGCCAAAGGGACCTTTCAGCATGAATCCAGAAACAGGCATGATGATTGTCCACAAGCCTGTTGACTATGAACAGTACCAGAACCTTATGGTTAGTGAATACACAAAAACATTTTGCAATTTTTTCAAAATGCTATTACATTAATCTTTGGTTAAACTTTATTTTGAGCGTCCCAATTCCCATCTGTGGATGTTCTACAGATAGTAATACTTTCAACCAACATTCAACAAACTATCTGTTGATAAGCAACTGCTTGCTACATTTAGGGTTAGTGTTAGGTTAAGAGGAAGGTTTCGGGTAAGGGTTTACAGAGGTTAAGGGTTAGAGTTAGTAGATAGTTAAAATGTTATGGATAGTCAGTAGAAAATCTGTAGAGCATCTACAGACACAGATTTGGGACTCTGAAAAAGTGTTAACTTATCTTTTTGTGTTTTGTTTCATTGAGCTTATAAAAGGTAAAAACAAAATTATAGTTTATATCTGCATTATTAGTCCAAAAATATGGACACACCTACTCATTCAAGGGTATTTCTTCATTTTTATTATTTTACACATTGTAGAATAATGGTGAAGACATCAAAACTATGAAATAACAAATATGGAATCGTGTAGTGCTCAAAAAAGTTTTAACAAGTGAAAATGGATTTATATTTGACATTCTTCAAAGTATCCACACTTTGCCTTGATGGCAGCTGCTCTTTGTATATGATCTGTTTGTCTCTTTGTATTTGATCTTTTCTTGCCATAATATGGACTACTACAGTACGGACATAATGATGATCTCCTGTATTCCAAACCTACTTTGTAACAACACAAATTATTGTCTCAAAGGCATTAGGGAACAAATTCCACAAATTAACAAGGCACACCCATTAATTGAAATGCATTCTATCTCATTAAGCTCATTGAGAAAATGCAAAGAGTGTGCAAAGCTGTCATCAAGGCAAAGGGTGGCTAATCTGAAGAATGGACAATATGAAATGTATTCTGGACACTTTTTTGTTTGCTACATGATTATGTATGTGTTATTTAATAGTTTTGATAACCTTTAATAAGTAAGTTTGTCCAAACTTTTCACTGGTACTGTTTATCTTCCAATTTTCATAACACAGCTTAGGTTTGAGGCAACAAAAAAGTATGACTCTTCGCTGGACACGAAGCTGGGGATTGATGTGACCATATTAGACATTAATGACAACCCACCAGTGTTTGGGAGGGATATTTATGAGGTCAGCATTGGAGAATCAAATAGACAAGGTAAACATTTTTACAGTACGACACTCATAACTCCAGTAACCATTTGGTCTGACTATTTTAGAAATTTAAATATTTCCCTCTTCACACAGGGTCCTATCAAATAACCGTAATGGCTGTTGATAAAGACAAGGCAGGCTCCCCAAACTCAACCTTTCACCATGAGATCGCATCAGCAACACCAAACACAGAGTTCTTTATTGACAGCCACGGTTCCATCTCATTCAAGGGATGCTTAGACTACCAGGTAAGTCCAGTAACGTGGAAAGAGTGTGTCTACGCAGTGCAGCCTTCATGTTATGACAATTTATTCAGCTGAATGAATAAACAGGAGGAATGGATAAAGGAATGGAGGAGTTGTGATGAAGGCGTACTGTACATTGCTTAACATGTTATCCTGCTTAAAAGCTATGTCTACTTTTGTTAAAACAAATTTGATGTTACCTGTGCATGAGAGCAACAGTATGTGAGGTATTCAGAGGAGTGTTCGTAGCCTCCAGGCTGGAGACGTCTGCAGGAAAATCGTCTGGGAGTGAACCAGCTTCTGGAGGGTTACAACTGTCTTGTATATAACCTACTGCTTTTCTGCCTTTTGGCAAGGCACTTTGCCTAAGTTTTCCAGGGAGGCTGTTCTACCACAGTCCCAGTCCTGTTTCCAGCCAGTTATATACGGTTTCCTTAATACACCTTGATAGTGGAAGCAAAGGACCATGGTGAAGTTGTCAGTCTATCCAGTTCAACTACGATGCTCATCCACGTTGAGGATGGCAACAATCCCCTGCCAACCATAACTGGTCACACGGTGGGTGTTGGAGTAACCACGTGACTCTGGACTCATGGGTATTTTGCTAACGGTTTCCTGTTTACATTTTTTAACCCAAGCTTCACGTTTACAAATAATGAGCTATTGACATTTTAGACATTTTTAAGAATCCTATTGATGAGATTCAGTGAGATTATCTTGGGTATTTCTGTATTCTGTATTCAGCTGAGATTATCTAGGGTATGTCTGTATTGTGAATTCAATGAGATTATCTAGAGTGTATTTGTATTCTTGATTCAAGGAGATTTATTTAGGGTGTATCTGTATTCTTGATTCATAGATTATCTAGGGTATATCTGTATTCTTTATTCAATGAGATTATCTAGGATCTGTCTGTATTCTATATCTAAAGAGATTATGTAGGATATGTCTGTATTCTAGACTCAGTTACATTATCTAGGATTGGTCTGTGTTCTAGATTAAATGAAAAAAAGAATTAAGTACAGGGCTGAATGTAGAACCTTATCCTTTCATGAAGAACTATTTTTCCTCTAAGAGTGTGCAGTTTGCACTGTAAGTCACCTCCCTGTGGCTCCCTCTCCCACCTGACACTGTGCATCAGGGAACTGGCAGGGTGATTGAATGATAGACTGGGGCTTCACCGCTACGCATACATGTAACAGACATGGACACCAAGGACACTCCAGCGTGGAGGGTGAAATACACCCTGGAGGGGGATGACAGAGGCCACTTTGACATAATGACTGAGCCAGAAACAAATGACGGAATCCTGACCGTTGTAAAAGTGGGTGTTTCCACACTACATTTAATCTGCTTCACTGTCAAAGATATACTATAGGCATAGTGAACATAGTTTACCACATCATGCCTATAGATTACAGCCATACTATACGTTCTATTTTCATGATGTTATTATGTAGTTTTTTTCATTGTCTTCCCAACTGTTCATCACAAAATCCAGCAACTGGGAGCACCTTATCGCTGCCCTTAAATGAAAAGCCATTGTGTTGCACATTAACAATGATTGCAGCCTGATCGGAACCCCTAACCATGTCTCCTCTGTACCATGTGACTGACCTGAACCCCTAACCATGTCTCCTCTGTACCATGTGACTGACCTGAACCCCTAACCATGTCTCCTCTGTACCATGTGACTGACCTGAACCCCTAACCATGTCTCTGTACCATGTGACTCACCTGAACCCCTAACCATGACTCCTCTGTACCATGTGACTAACCTGAACCCCTAACCATGTCTCCTCTGAACCATGTGACTGACCCGAACCCCTAACCATGTCTCCTCTGTACCATGTGACTGACCCGAACCCCTAACCATGTCTCTGTACCATGTGACTGACCCGAACCCCTAACCATGTCTCTGTACCATGTGACTGACCTGAACCCCTAACCATGTCTCCTCTGTACCATGTGACTGACCTGAACCCCAAACCAGGTCTCCTCTGTACCATGTGACTGCATGTAGGCCCATCGTGCAGAACGAGGAGCCCCATTTCTACTGTGTAGTACGGGAGAAGACTGTGGATGGTTGACACCACTAGCATTCGGTCACGCCTCATGACGGGGGAGAACAACGCTGAGTCAGGACAGCCCACTTCTAAGAAATTCATCATTCAAGTAGAGGACGCCAACGACCCACCGGCGCTTCTGGACTCTGTCAAAGATGTCATGGTGATGGAGAACATAGATATTGGTCAGCCTATGGAAACATTCACTGCCATTGACCCGGATTCCAGCCATTCTAACAAGATTCAGTGAGTTATTTGGGTCCTGGGAATAACAGACCTAGTATAGAGTTACATTATATTCTTAAGGACACTAAGTATTTGCATTATAGAAAACATATATATCAGCAGGTGAACATATCTTTGGCTCAGTCTGAGCCAAAGATATGTTCACCTGTTGCGATATTTGTACGTCAATGACTTTGCTTTTAATGGACAGGCGAGCCACCGCTAACAGGCACAGGGACCCTCCGGATCCACGTGATTGACCAGAATGACAACAGGCCACAGTTGTCCACGAGGAGCCTGGACATGTGTGTGTCCCAGGGGCCCAGCAGGGCCCACATCACAGCCTTTGGAGGTCCCTTCCAATTTGAACTGCTTGGAAATGTGTATGGAAAATGGAGAATGGAACCCACACACGGTAGTTATCTGCTCTTTAAAATATCCCTGTTATGGAACTAAATCCCCAAGTCCACTTCATCTGTGAAGTGTCCTTTGTAACATTACATTTCATTCATTTAGCAAATGCACTTTTTAGAGCATGAAGGGTTAATTGCCTTGTTCGAGCAAATGATCAATTTGAAGTTGTTTGTTCGGGACTTCAAACCAGTAACCTTTTGGTTACCTCCCCACTAAGCCATCTGCCTGTCTGTTTTGCACTGATTTCATTGACAAGGTGTCACAGTGAACCTTGTGAAGGAGCCCGCTGTGTATTCATTATCCAGCTGAAGATCTTTGACCTGCAAGGCCACTTCTCCCTGAGCAACATCTCAGTCAGCGTGTGTGACTGTTCCCTCAGAGACGACTGCAACCAGAGAAGAGCGACTGCCACACAAATGGACTACGGGACCGTCTGCATTGTATTCGCCTCCTTGTGTGTGTTACTGCGTAAGACTCCTATTTTGAGACATCAATGCTTGATACAACGGTATAGGATTTAGGTTATTATTAGAGACATCAATTTTTTTTTTTGTCAGTGTTTCTGCTGCTCAGCATTTTTGTCTCTTGTGGTCCGGAAAAACACATCATTCAAGTAGACCAAAGCCCTGGAGACATTCTTCACTCCAACATCGAGAAACCAGGAACTGACTGTGAGGTATTGAAATATGTCCTAAAGGCACAATTTTTCATATTCAAGACAATGACGTAACGAGATTAAACTAGTTACGCAGTTTGTTGACAATCATGTATTTCCATTTAACGCCAAGGTACCGGATACATTGCTTTGGAAGCGTGGTAAAAATAAATCACTGAGTTTATATCAGACTGAAGGAGGATATCAGAGCAAATGGTCTCAAAAGGTGGGTGAGGCTGGTTATCATTGGGTTTTACATAAGTTACAAGATGATCGCCACCCTTTAACCTGTCAAAACATTATCATCAATTTACAGGTTTTACATCAAAGTTTCATGAACCTTAACGTTGTGGACCACGAGGAATTTTTTTTTATTTTGTTCACAATATTTCCAATGGCAGCTCAAAGTATAAGGTATGCATGAATCTTTGATCATTTCCTCCACCCTTTAATTAACCTTAGAAGAGCAATCAATTACAAACAATGGCTTTCATCACCAGAGGGATATTCTAGAAAAATGCTAAATTTAGGGTTCAGTGAACATACCCAGCTTCTCCAGATGGAGTCGCTGTGTTTTTGGTTCCAGAATGGCTGGTTCTCATTTAAATCATTAGGCTATGTGAAGCGCATATTGGTTGATCCAACAACTTGTACGTGCACCAACATTTAAAAAGACCCATTTGACAAAGACAGAAGACGTGATGACATCTGGGCAAGAGCGTACAACATTAGTAGTTTGGAACAATAAATTGTTAACTACTACAAAGATCATGGAGATGTTTTCTCCGAAACAATTTGTATGATGAGGGTTAATTTGAGCATGTGGGTTTGCAACTACAGAATACATGTTATGAAAAGCACTTTATGTATTCAATCAAACACCTTCCCTAAGTTGGCTATGTAATTAGTCTACCACTTTATCAGGGATCTGTTTGTTAGATCGGATGAAAACCATTACGAGAAGCCTAAAGCAGGCAATACACATCGCTATTCGAATAGCACAACATGCCTCGTTTTCACAACACGTAACGCGTCAACACACACCCCGCCCTAAGTCCTAAAGTCTGGGGCCTGGCACCAAGTGAGAGCCGGGCTACTCGGCCATGGCCTAGTGGCCGACTGGCCCTGGCCCGTGTCAGTGGAAACAGAAAAAAATCTGGACAAACACCAGTGTTTGGCACCAGTGGAGGCAGTGGTGACATGCCACCCTGTTTGCTAGCATTGTACTAATTTGCTCCTCCCACCAATGCAGAGGTTAGTCTCCATAGAAACCCCAGGCCTTGAGCTGGGGGATTATGACCCACACCACTACAATGAGGAAGGGGGCTCTGACCCAGCCCAAGAACAAGACCTGGAGTCCATCTCCATTCCCGGTACCACTTTTGACCAGTGAGACGACCTGGGCACCAGGTTCAACCAGCTGGCATCCATCTGTACACCAAGCTATGCCCAGGCCAGGACTAAAGCTGCCTTAGTGGTCCATTTGATAAAATGAACTCTACCCCAGCAAATCAAACCTCTCCTCTGGGAGCCCTGTCATTTCCTTGCATTTCATGTGTAAGCAACTGTTCCTTGAGTACCACTGCTACTGCAGGACCATACCTGACTAGAGCTAATTGAATAAGTAATCAAGTTCCATGTACATGGTATTCTGAAAAAAAAAAAAAAAAAAAAAAAAATAGCCTGTGGCACTCCAAAACATTGCCTAGCCCTGATGTATTGATCTAGTCCAGAGCTCTCACACTTGATTCCAATTTCAAGCATTCAATGTCTTGGTTTGTTAGTGAATGAGCTAGTTCAGAGCTACAAATGAGTCAGGAGGCCCCAGAGGACAGGTGCTACACTAAAGCTGTAGTAGTATGTAGAAACTGTATGAACATTCATCTCAATGTTGAGGAAAATGACAGTCGGCAAAAGGAAAATAGTCAGTTCAAATAATGTCACGTAGTTTATTAATCATTAGTAACAATGTAAGTTTCCCACTGTTGTAATATTCAGTATAAAGAAATAATTTGCTTTGAACAACCAACCAATAGGTATAATGTGGGGGAAAAAAAAAAAATCAACCCTTACAGGCAATGAGTAAACATGTGGCCAGTCAGACATGCCACCTCAATTTATGAAGAGATCATTGAAAATAAATAAGTTACATATACACAGATCTTTGGTTCAATTTCTAAGTAAACAGTTGCCAAATCATGCATGCATAATTCCCAAGGGGGAAAAAATAATCAGAAGTTTCTACTGAGAAAAATTGCACCATAGAATCACAAATGAAAATGTATAACAGAAGCCATGTACATAATTGTAATTTCTATGATGCAAACAGTGTCCTATGAAGCAGAAATGAAAGGAAATAAACAAACATTCATCATTTGGACAAGCGCTCCAGCACACTTCAAGAACAAGTGTTGAGGGAGGAATAGGTCACTTTAGTAATAACTTTTACATCAATACCAGTAGAAGACTGACACCAAGGGATGGTAGGAAAGCATCTAGGAAACTAAAAACAAAACTAACACTATGGACATTAAGAGGTGGGTAAACTCCCCATCCGTTTTCACGCCCTTGCACTTTCAACTTTGGGCATGGGCCGCTGGTTGGCACTCCCTGCTCTCCTCCCTCGATAGACCCCTCGAAATCCTCTGCCCCTCAGGAATCGGCCCGGAACACCAAACGTCTCCACATTCAGCTTCCTCTCCTCCGCCCATGTGGTTCGCCTGAGACGCACAGGAAAGGACAGTATCAGACAGCTTGTTCATTCACTACTACTTTATGACCATTGTCATCTTTTTACCTTGACTTCATGTCAGATGAGACATTGTCAAAAAAGCACTTTGTTTTGTCATAGTAGAACTTCTGCTTCGGAGGATCCTCATCAACTGTGCTCTCGCTGGTCTGACCCTCGCTAACCCCAGAGTCCACCTTCTCCTCTGGGTCTTAATGAGAACAAAAGGTCAACTTCATGAAGATCAAAAAAATGGTCATCAATTGTAAGCTGGTGGTTGGACAATAGTTTCTCTGCAGTTAAAATAACATGGCCTCAACCACAGATCTCAGATTAATTCCATGGAGGGCACAGTGTGCAGGATCACTGTTGTAGTTAATTAACAAAGTAATTAAACCTGCTGCGGACAAAAACAGGGGTAAGAAATGTTGGTCCTTGTTTGTTCTCACATCCCAGTCAAAATTAGTCTGATTGTTTGAGGATGAATAGTTTTGGTTCCCCAGGACCAGAGATCCTGCCCATGCACTAGACCCTCTGGAATGAATAACCTGACCTAGACTTGACAACCTAACATTCCACTAAACAGCAGTGCTTTTAAAGTAAGGAATTCTACAATCACGTGGCATGCAGGTACCTTTAATTGTCAGTTTTTCCTGAAGTTCCTTCTCAAGTTCATTTCTGTTAAACTGAGCATTGGCTGTTTCAAAATCAAAATCTGCCTCAAATTGTATCGTTGTGGATTTCAAGTTTTCTACAAGAAGCCGACCTCTCCCACGGTTCCTTGACCTACGATTGGCTGTGAGGATGAAACATTTAGACGTTTCAAATAAGCATACAGTACATATCCAACATGCTATGACAGCTTGATTGGCTACCTTGCCTTCGTCTTTGTGGCCTGCGGTTTTCCTCAGTGCCTGGCCTTTGGTCCTGGTCTGGGCCAGGCTGCGATGAAGTTTGCTCTAAAAGTGGAAATGGTAATAGACTACAATGCCCACTTGATGATAATACCCACAGTGACATTGCCATCCCATCTCAAAACCTAGAGGACAATCTCCTGTTCGCACAAGTTATGAGAATTCAAAGCAGACTTCAAAACAGCACAGAACGTGTTACTTTTGAGCTACTAAAACTATTAACCAGACACCCTGGTCAAAGGTTACCGTTGGAAGCAGTCCTCCGAGTCTGAATGCCATCTCTAGCAGAGCGCTGGGGAGGCCGACCAGATTCCCTTGCTTGCTGGCTTCTTTTTTGGGCAGCAATCTCAGCTGGTACTGTCTGGACAGCCTGCTCTACTGTCGGGCCTCTTCTCACTGAAGAGCTGTGAAGTCCTGCCCCTGAGGAAAGCCAACATGAACGGGAGGAAGGTTAAGAGATGAGGAGACGGTCTTACATCTTTAAATAGGTGTACATACAGTGACAAAATTAAAGGATTTGCTAAATAACTTAGGCTTAAGGGTCTCAGAAAGGCACATGGGGCAATTATAAAAAACTTGAAATACACAACATTGAAGGTCGTTGCAGTGCATTCATTAGTATTGCTACAACAACTTTTCACTCACCCAGACCAAGTGCAGCAGCATACTGCTGGTTGAGTAGAGAGCTGGCAGCCAGCTGGTTATAAGAAACCATATTTCTGTAGGGACTGTAGGGGCCCTGGGACAGGTATGCAGAGGAGCTGCCAATGGACGACTACAACAAGACAAATTGGTCTTAGGGCTTCTTACAAACGTTGAAGCCATGTGTGACATCTTAGCAGAGTTGGCCCTACTCCTACCTGGACAATGGCAGGGTCATGAGGTAAACCATGGTGTGATTTAGGTGGCACACACACAGTGATGTCCTTGATGTCACTCCCTCTGAAAATGATGTACTCATATATTTCATCTTTGGGTGGCACAGGTCTGTCTGTAGGCCGACCTTCTGTCCCGAATGATTTTACTGTTTGAAGAGATAAGACCGCACATTTCGAAGATGGAATAGTATTACAGATCTAAACTTAATCTGCTAGAGGTTCATGTTAAAGGTTGCCATGTTGCGTATTCGAACGTGTAACAAAGTGAGTGTAAGTTAATTGCCAAAAACAGTGCGGGAAATCTCACCCTTCGCCAAAGCCACCGTCGAGTTATCCGTGTCGATTGTATACAAAATGCCTTCATAACGAATGCCGGCCTTGGATATAAGACTTATTTTACTTCCGATATAAGGTGTTCCAGTGCTCATTATTACTGTAGAATTACCTGTTGTTCCTACTTTTCAGCACGGGAGTTTTGTTACAAACTTTTTCGTTTCAGCATTCCTGAAAACGCACTCAAACCTGGAATTTATCAGCAGTTTTATAATTGTGAGAACAGGTGCTTTGTATTACAACTCAAATTAGGGACACACCTCCATTTTTTTTTAAAAACTTGCTAATTTGCTTGCGGTTTGAGTGGAATAAAATTACTGTAGCTACTATCAATTCAACACACCCATTGAACGGACGAAAGATTATCTATTTTTATATTTCAACTGGCCTACCCATTAAAGCTAACTCATTAAAATATAGTCTACCCATTTAGAGTTGATTGTAGTACGCCTAATTATTTCATATTTTATACATGTCAGTTTAGAAATCATACAAACAAATGCGCGTGTCATATCATTGTGCACGTGCCTAAACGCCAAATGATCCCTCTTGCCTCCGCACCCCATTCGCCCGTGTGAGCGCGCCTAGGACATTTCCAGAACTGTTCCAGTGCAGAGGGAGAGTACATTAATGAGTGTTTAGGGGCTACTTGGTCCCTCCAATATCCGGGCGAGTGCAACGATGCAGTCTTCGTGAGACAAATGGAATCCCATAGAAGAGACCACGTTAACGGATAGGTACGCCAAATCATGATAGCCTACCGATGTCAGAAGAAAGCGCATCCCTTTAACAGACTATACCGAAGCAAGAGTTTTAATCAACAAGCTATAAGAGGGTTGAACCATTCACCTGTCTGACCACCTACACCGACGAGGCCCACAGAAACGACACTACACGGACGTACACACCCATATGGCACTAAACATTTTGAGGAAATTTTTTAACTCAATTTTGTAATCATGATATTGCATAATTGTATGCAATATCATGATCATCTGCAAACACGGGGGTATCTTTAAGAGTACAGTCCTGTTTACTCAGAAGAACATAAGAATTACGAAACTCCTATTAAATATTTTACACTTATCAAAGTAGAAATTGTTTTTTTGACACGGTGATTGACCTTCATACAAAACTATTCCCTCACTCTGCTTAGCCTATAGCTATCATTATTGGTTTTTATTTTACTTAAAAAAAAGGTATTATCCATGACTGTGAACTGTTTTTTCTCGGATATTTAGGCCTATCGGGGGATATATTGTAGACCTACACAAGTCTGCTATAAAAACATCCAAATTATCAAGGATAGTTCATTGCTTAATTTATATCACACTGAAAATAGCTTTTCCACTGTGTTGACAATTCCCCACGAGGTTTTGACACAATTCTATAATGTTGTTTGCAGCGAAGGTGTGGCGCCCTCAAACGCATTTCTAGTGGCACTCCAAACTCGCCTAACAATATCCGCGGAGCCATCTTGAGGCTTCGGCGCACGGGACATAATTACGCTCCACTTCTGAATTCGTCTAGATTAATGGTACGAATCCTGTCGCTAACCTTAATTTCGTAATCGAATATATCGCACAAAAACATTTCAAATCCGTTTGGTTACAATATGAATGAAAATGCGCAAATATACAGCATCTGGTATCGCGTTTAATTTTTCCCCACTAGCTCTCTTTACTTCGTGTTGTTTCAGCCCGTACATCCTCGGTAATGACAGTCGGAGCCATTTGTCCCGCCCTTTATCATCGGGAAACGACCAATCACCGCACTGAGGAATCCCTGTGGGGTGACGTTCCAAGTACTTTGGGCATGCGCACGTCACTTTTCGAGCTCCATAGCTCGCAGCTGTGTGAAGATGGCGGCAGGCTTCGATCTTCTGGATGAGGTTTTCTTTAACACTGAGGTGGACGAGGAAGTAGTTAGTAATCTTGTGGGGTCTCTTGAGTCCGAGCTTTCGGGCTCGGTTCACGGGAACCCTTGGGTAAGGTGTCAGACAGTCGTTAAACACAGTTCCGGGACAGGGGGCAATTCTAATGTCCAGCAGAGCAAACGGGGACTTGCTCAAAGGGTTGCAAAAGCAGGTATTGTGTGTTAACGTTGTTTTGCGTTTTGTTTCTAAGTGTAAACGAAAGCAAGCGCGAGTTTATCTTGGGAGTACCTACTAAGTATTGTTTCGCCCCGTTCTCTCACGCTTGTTTCCGCTCCATAACGGACTGGAGTGCAATGGGGTGTTATTAGTAATACGATGTCCCAGGGTTCAGCTATGGATGCCTCATCGGCTGAGTCGGACTCTTCGGCCGGGCACGGCCAAAGCAATACAGTTGCGGTCAGTGCCAGTATAATAGCTCCTCTCCCAAACCACGGGGGGAAAGTAGGCACTTCCGCGCCTCAAACTTTAAATGGAGGGAATATAATGAACTTTCACAATTCAGGAAGCGCGGTTTCCCTCACGGGTTCACTGTCCAGTAGTTGCACGAGTAGCGGCAATACCTCGATTGCTGTCACAGTTGTCAACAATGGGCCGGGGTTGTCAAATGAACATTCGAGCGCAGAAATGTCAACCTCGTCGAACACTGTAATTCAGACATCTTTCGTCAACTCTCGTAATGTTGTCACCACGTCCCAGGCTGCGAGTCTGACCACTGGACCGACTGAAACACTCGTGAGGCCGTCTATGCAAACTGCGGGAGCGAGTACGTCGTTGAATGGGAGTACTAACACGGGATTGCCTGCGGCTGTCAATGTAGCGTGTCAGGCCATCACCACAACAGCACCCGGCATGGCCATAAAAACTTCGTTGTTGAACAATGATCAGTCGCCCTCGTCTGTGGCTGTCAGTGCAGCATCGCACATCATTAAGGCAGAAGCGCCTAAAACAATCGTACAGACAGCCCCTGGTGTTGTAACAAACCCATCGTTCCAGAGCGCACCTAGGACTCCAACTCCGGTGACAGTGGCTGCCAACCCGGGAGCGATCCGAGCCATCGCGCAACAGGTGTTGGCCCCTCGGCTCCCCCAAACATCCCCAAATCAGCCCAATGTGCAGAACATTCAGCTTCCCCCAGGTATGTTTGACTGTATTTGAAATTAAGCCGTTTTCAAAAACCATATTGCCTGTCAATTTTAAGGTAAGCGTATTACTTAAGTAATGTCGAAAAACTTGCTGCTTCATTGGTTAATGAAATGACCATGTAATCCAGGGGTTTACCGGTTGCTCATTGCATCATCTTTAGCACTGAAAATCCCCAACTTTCACTGCCGACATGTCTTGGTTGGTCGTAGCATGTCCTTATCGCTTTCCTATTGACCATGCAGCGCTGTTTTCATCCTGGCACTATTAAGTAAGTCCTGTCAGCTGCCACTGAAAATTATCGTATCTGCAGAGTTGTTCAATACCCTATATCCTATTTCCTGTGTTCTATCGTATAGAATCGAGTCTTTACAATTACAATTTAGAAATGGCATATGCTTGCGTAACGTACTTGATTAGTTAGTGCTTGACTTCTTGCTAACCATTGTCTTCACTGTATGCTGTGAGGTGACTATGACCTCGACCAGAAGTGGTGACTGTTGTGGACCTATGTTCCAGCCTGTCTGAGTAGTGTGTCTCTGTAATGTCCTGTCCTTGGTGAGCTCTATGAATCCAGGTCCAACTGTGCCTTTAATGCAGTCAGTCAGTGTTTTCTGTAGAGCCTTGATGTATTTGAACCAGTGTTGAGATCCCCCTCTGGCCTGGCATGGTGTCCAGATGAATTATCATGCAAATAACAGTGTCTGTCTGTACTATGCTGTCTCGCGTTGCTTCTTTAGGACCTCTTTTTAATTACCAGAGATTTCAGGACAACATTTCAAATACATAACCATTTCACTAACTTGTATATTAACTTTTATATTCACACTGCAACTGGACTCACATGAGACATGAGAGGATGTTGTTGACGTTCGTACTCCGCAACTCTAAGTACATCAAATGTCACAGTAGCCAGTAGCCAAAGCATGAAATCCAAAGTATCTAACCACTAGACCTATGCAAGTTACATTTTATTTTTATACACACTTCTTGAACGTCACGACAATTCACAAGTGTGTATGGGCAGTTCAAGTTTTTAAATGGTCATTGCGTTTTAGCTTTAAGGCCATGTGTTGCTAACAGCAACTTTACATTAAGCCTACCCCTCTAATACAAATAAGGCACAGCGTTCCAACAAACCAGGTTCAATTCATATCAATGTCATGCAAATCATTTACATGTGATGAAACCAAAAGCAAGTTGCAACTGAAAATGGAGGTAGAAGTGAATTCACGATCTGAGGTAATCTTTTTTTATATCACCCCCCCCCATAAAAAAAATAATGCTTCATGATTTGTCAAACTGTGAACAATTACTCAGTGCTTCAGTCTGACCACGTGTAGCCTACTCATTACTACCATAAAAGCAATGTGATAATGTAATGAATTCATAGACACAAGCTATGTATTTTTAGCCTATCCATTGCCCACTCATCTGTGCTCAGAAAAAATATGGTGACCAAATTATAATTTATTATTATATGACATCATTAGAAAAATATGGTCCCTTCATAGCCTATAGTAAACGATTTATGCAGCAGATTATTACTAAGCCATGTCCTACCTCTAGTGTCTGGAGCTGGATACTTGATCAGATCAGGAAAAACAAGAGCGCCTTTACTCTGGCACCTGTGGCTCCAGGGACATCACCATGTTGGAAATTAAAATGCATATCCCATTTGCATGGCCAACCATCAATCAACATTGTACATTATTTTGGGGTTTTGCTTCCATTTTTCTCATCGTCTTTCTGCAGTGTTCCAGACTGTAATAGGCTGTTCCAGTCCAATGTCTATAGATTTGAGCTGTTTCAAAGCATTGCTCTTTTAGTACCATTTTTACTATGGGGGCTGGTTTTGCGGACACAGTTCGAGCCTAGTCTAGGACTTCAAAAATCAATCTCAGTGAAGTTCTCCGTTGGCCTTGATTTTTTTAAGTCCTAGACTAGGCTTAATCTGTGTCTGTGAAACTGTCTGTGAAAATGTTAGCTGAAAGAGGCCGTTCTCTTTATATTGCTCTGCTTTGAGGGGGAAATGTTCAGGACCATGTCATGCGCTACCTCTGTAGGTAGCTGGTCAGTCTAGCATGTTAGCAAATTGACATTATTAAGTCTATGGTAACCTCCAAAAACCTCCTGTATTTCCAATAGGCTTTTGGAAAGAGTGTTTAGCATTAAATGGCAGTGATTAAGCCCCTAATCCAGCCCACTGTTACCTGTCTATATGTTAACAAGTGTGGGAGGATTGGCGCTAAACAGTTGTGTTACAGTGTTGTAAAGAAAACCTAACATGGTGCCAGGAGGGCTAGTCTAACAACCTCTTGTCTGTTCCACAGGAATGGTCCTAGTGCGCAGTGAGAGTGGGCAGCTGTTGATGATCCACCAGCAGACCCTGGCTCAGATGCAGGCCCAGTCTCATTCCCAGGGAGCCATGGCCCCGCGCCCTGCCACCCCCACCAGCACTGCTCAAGTCCAGATCACTTCAGTCCAGGTTGGTCCTGCAGACAGGATCACCTTCCCTGGGATGCTGGGCAGCTACATTGGCCACTGCCAATATACAGTTTAGAACAGACCACCAGCACCTCCCCCCAGTCCAGATCAGCTAGTCTTAAACCTACTTCCTTCCCCCAACTTACCTCCTTCTCCCAGGCTCCTGGGACCCCCATTCTCAGCAGGCAGTTGGCCCCCACCTCCACCACCATCATCAAGCAGGGCATGTCGGTGCCAACTTGTGCCCCCATCACCACCACACTCCAGAGGCCACCTGTCCTCCAGGTACAGTGGGAGAGAGCGTGTGGGGCCCTACAGACGGGCAGGCCTGGTGTATTAGGTGGCAGGGAATATTACTGTAGGGGTGAGGCAGAAGGAGAAATGGCACACTTCATGTCTGGCTTAAATCATCTTGGGGTGTGAATCTTTGTAGCTTAAATCCTCTTTGGGTGATTGTGGTTTCCTGGTCTGTAAGTTTAGTGTGTCTGAGTGAAGGTGTTTTTCTTTTCTCCACTATGGGTGCAAGCTGTGAGCTCTCTTACGTACTCATCATCAAGGCCAGTGGTTTCAGTGTAAGCCTGGTTTATCTCGGGCCAAGAGTATCAGACTCCTGTTCAGTTCTCTCAGGTATTGTATGCGATGGGTCATCTTTGAAAGGGATCTGAGCCGTGTTTTCTGTTGGCCAGTGGTGCAGTATATATATGGAGCTGCATTCTATAGCTCGTCTCCCCCTTTTATTTATATATATATATATATATATATATATATATTTATTTATTATTATACACTGATAATCTCGTTATCTTGACACCTGTCAGTGGGTGGGATATATTAGGCAGCAAGTGAACATTCTGTCCTCAAAGTTGAAAATGGGCAGGTGTAAGGATCAAATTGTGATGGCTAGACGACTGGGTAAGAGCATCTCTTAAACTGCAGTCCTTGTGGGGTGTTCCCGGTCTGCAGTGGTCAGTACCTATCAAAAGTGGTCCAAGGAAGCAAAAGCGGTGAACCGGCGACAGGGTCGTGGGCGGCTAAGGCTCATTGATGCACGTGGGGAGCGAAGGCAGGCCCGTGTGGTCCAATCCAACAGACGAGCTACTATAGCTCAAATTGCTGATAAAGTTAATGCTGGTACTGATAGAAAGGTTTCAGAACACACAGCGCATTGCAGTTTGTTGCGTAAGGGTCTGTGTAACCGCAGTCCAGTCAGGGTGCCCATGCTGACCTGTCCACTGCCGAAATCGCCTACAATGGGCACATGTGCTTCAGAACTGGACCACGGAGCAATGGAAGAAGGTGGCCTGGTCTAATGAATCACGTTTCCTTTCACATCACGTGGATGGCCGGGTGTGTGTGCATCGCTTACCTGGAGAACACATGGCACCAAGATGTACTATGGGAAGAAGGCAAGCTGGCGGAGGCAGTGTGATGCTTTGGGCAATGTTCTGCTGGGAAACCTTGGGTCCTGCCATTCATGTGGATGTTACTTTGACACGTACCACCTACTTAAGTATTGTTGCAGACCATGTGTACCCTTTCATGGCAACGGTATTCCCTGATGGCACTGGCCTCTGTCAGCAGGAAAATGCGCCCTGCCACAAAGCAAAAATGGTTCAGGAATGGTTTGAGGAACACAACGAGTTCAAGGTGTTGACTTGGCCTCCAAATTCCCCAGATCTCAATCCAATCGAGCGTCTGTGGGATGTGCTGGACAAACAAGTCTGATCCATGGAGGCCCCACCTCGCAACTTACAGGACTTAAAGGATCTGCTGCTAACGTCTTGGTGCCAGATACCGCAGCGCACCTTCAGAGGTCTAGTGGAGTCCATACCTCGATGGGTCAATGTGACAGACTGGTGGAGAGCATGCCAAGACGCATGAAAGCTGTGATTAAAAATCAGGGTTATTCCACCAAATATTGATTTCTGAACTCTTCCTAAGTTAAAACATTAGTATTTTGTTGTTGAAAAATGAATATGAATTTGTTTTCTTTGCATTATTTGAGGTCTGAAAACAATGCATCTTTTTTTAGTTATTTTGACCAGTTGTTATTTTCTACCAATAAATACTCTAAATGACAATATTTTTATTTAGAATTTGGGAGTCAGTAGTTTATAGAATAGAACAAAACTGTTCATTTTACTCAATCACATACCTATGAAAAGTAAAACCAGAGAAACTAATAATTTTGCAGTGGTCTCAATTTTTTCCAGAGCTGTATATTGCTCAGTGATAGTTTTATGTAGTGTTTCTACTAGAGTTTATTTGTTTTAATGATAAAGATCAAACCATTTTGTAGTGTTTCTTCTAGAGTTTATTTGTTTTAATGATAAAGATCAAATCATTTTGAGGTCTCTTAATTTTTTCCAGAGCTGTATATATACTTTTTGTTCTGTCTGCATGATTAAATGTTAAGAACATGACGTAAGCCAATTGAAATGTGTCCAATTGCAGGAAACTAGCTTGAGAACTGAGTAAAGGTTCTCTTAGCCCCAACAGCAAATTGGGTAGAAAGGCTATTTCCTTTTTAAGGGACAGTTTGTAACTTTGGACTGTGCTTTGGACTTTTGGCATAACGTCAACGCCGGTGGCAGTGAGAGAGTAATTGCATACCTGCCCTGGAACATGCTTTATCTCATTCGCCCTATCCTTCGAGTGTGCTAGACTGACTCAACTGACTGATGTAGTACCTGGTCAAAATGACATACACACACACATACCCCCCCACCGTTTGCAGCCAGACGGAGCACAGAGAAAAATGACTGTGCTGTCTGACGGAGTGCCTACTCAGAATTTCCTTAATCTCGTTCCCAGACACTTCCGCCGTCAGTCTGATCCTTTGAATGTGGTTGCTCACCTGGCTTCAACATAGGGTTAAGTTAGACCTAGGATCCTGTAGTCAGATTTGAGCAGGCTCTCCCAAACCAGCTCTTTAGTGGTCTGTGTGTAGATGCTGTTCTGTTGTTTAGTCTTGGGCTCAGAGGTGCAGCCAATGAGAGTTCGTCATATCATTTAAAAAAAAAAAAAGATTCAAGTTTGTTGTTGATATGCTGTATGCAGTGTCTTCAGAATGTATTCAGACCCCACAGAAACTATGGTTGAGAGACACCCGACATCCAGCTGTGATTGCTGCCAAAGGCGCTTCTACTAAGGACTGATTTGAGGGTCTCAATGTATTTGAGAGTACTCATGATTTGAGAGTACTCATGTACATGAGATATTTAAGTTTTTAAATTTCAGTAAAGTGGCGCAGATTTATAAAAGCATGTTTTCTCTTAATGGGGTAATCAGTTATAAATTAAATCTCCAACACAACACATTTTGGAGAAAGTGGAGGGGTCTGAATACTTTCCAATGGCACTGTATTTAGTTTAGAAAATAGGCATTTTGGCACTGATAATTTTTTTGTATCTGCATTTTCCTCATGATAATGCATTTTTAGGATCAAACATTTTGTGCTTGCAGCAGCATACCATTAGATCTAGATGGCTAGTTAGCTAATATTCTGAGCTGTAGGTAGTTGTTAGTCTGCTTACCACTGTAACGTCAAAGTGGAATGTAGATGTAAGTCTGGTGCTCAAAACCGAAAACAAAAGCAGGATTTTGTCATGTCTGCCCTTGACGAATTTCTTGAGCAAAGTTGTTCAGCAGCAGCAGAATGGAAGCTTCAAGTGTGAAAGGGAGGGAAGATAGTGATCTAGGTCCCACAGCAGCAAGCAGCTAGGCCTTGCAACATCAGGAAGGAATTTCTGTAGCGAAATACAAACTTCTGTTCATCATGGTTGATGATGATGCTTACAACTTTGGTCAGCGGTGTTAAAAAGCATTATTTGCTGCTTATCTTTTTGATGTGAAAAATCAGGTAACGATTGTAATATTTTACACACAGGTGTTACGCTATGCCTTGAGCCCATGGGAGTGAAAGTTAAGCCCCGCCCCAGGGTTGTTTATTTTTGTGTTCTATGCTGAAAGAAGATACAATATATTTGATGAAATATTCATTTCATCAAGAGAAAGTCAATAGAAACGTAATACCTTTCTTCTAGTTTCCACTGGAATTTTGTATATCATTTGTTGCATGGTTTTCTGAATTCAGTTAATAGCAATATGATAGTACACCCAATAGCTATGGGTGACCTACATCAATTTTGAGTTTCTAACGGCAGATCTGTGGTGGTTAAAAATTAACACCGTCAGCAACTACAGTACTTTACTGCACTTGTTCACACTTCAACACTGATGACTTGTACAACACTGTTTTATGATATTTTGAAGACTGGTGCCTGACTGAAAGTTCTGTTGAAATAAAGTAGCCAAATAGTTTAAAACTAATTTAAATACTTAAGGAACCTAGCAAGTTACATTGCATTGGCCAAGCATAACCATTAAGAAAGTCAAAGATTCCACAAATTCAAGAGTGAAATATTTGTTTACCTTCATAAGGCAATGGGCAGTGGCGTTGTTAGGCCTGGGCGTCCAGGGCTATAGCCCTGGATCTCAAATTGACCAAAAAAAAAAATTTAATAAAAAAATAGCCCCCGATCTATTCATCTATAATAGACACCATGCTTGACACCATGCTTGACAGATGGCGTCAAGCACTCTTCCAGCACCTTTTCATTTGGTCTGCGTCTCACAGATGTTCTTCGTGATTCGAACACCTCAACCTTAGATTAGTCTGTCCATAACACTTTTTCCTATCTTCCTCTGTCCAGTGTCTGTGTTCTTTTGCCCATCATCTTTTCTTTTTATTGGCCAGTCTGAGATATGGCTTTTTCTTTGCAACTCTGCCTAGAAGGCCAGCATCCCGGAGTCACCCCTTCACTGTTGATGTTGAGACTGGGGTTCTGTGGGTAGTATTTAATGAAGCTGCCAGTTGAGGACCTGTGAGGTGCCTGTTTCTCAAACTAGACACTCTAATGTATTTGTCCTCTTGCTCAGTTGTGCACCTCTTTCTATTCTGGTTAGAGACAGTTTGCGCTGTTCTGTGAATGGAGTAATACACATCATTGTACTTAATTTTCTTGTCAATTTCTTTCTTGGAATAGCCTTCATTTTTCTGAACAAGAATAGGCTGTCGTGTTTCAGAAGAAAGATCTTTGTTTCTGGCCATTTTGAGCCTGTAATCGAATCCACAATTGCTGATGCTCCAGATACACAACTAATCCCAAGAAGGCCAGTTTTATTTCTTTAATTAGCACAACAGTGTGCTAATATAATTGTGAAATGATAAACTTGGATTAGCAAACACAACGTGCCATTGGAACACAGGTGTGATGGTTGCTGACAATGGGCCTCTGTACATCTATGTAGATATTCCATTAAAAAACACTAATAGAAAACACTAATATACAACTCTGGAAAAGATTAAGAGACCACTACACCTTTTTCTTTCCTTTCCAAAAAAGTTGAAAAGGAAGGTTTTGAGTGAGGAACAGAAGGGTTAAAATTAAGAGACCACTGCAAATTGACCACCCCAACTTTTTTCCGGAGCTGTATATTTATTAGTAGCATGGGGCAGGGCAAGAACACAGAGACAGATCACCATGTTAAACCTGCAGACATTGTACGTAATTAAAAAAAATACTTGGAAAAGAAAAGGGCGAGAGATAGAACAAAACCCATAACTCAGCCGAACACACAGGCGGAAACTAAACCAAAATGGTGGCTGCTTCTATGGGTTGCTGTTCTTTACTGCATCACAGTCTGGGAATATAAACAAAACAGGACTTCAGTGCACAAGTTATTTCCCCCTTATATAGCAGTCTTAATCAGTATTACCAAGAGGCAGGGGTGGTGGGGTGTCGCTCCCAGCTGCCTCTCGAATGTTCCAGCACCCAGCCATGTCCGCATGGCATGCCCTATATTCCGGAACCTTCCAGCCTTCTCTAGGGTGTGCACTCTCCAGGATCCTGAGCCCCTGTGGCCGGTGTGCTCGTGTTTGGCGGGGATGAGGCGCTGATGAGATTGGCACGCCTCAATTTATAAACATATTTTTGTTGCTGAATTTTTTTCTGTCTGTGTGCAGTTGACAGCGTAGTCCATAGGTGAACCTTTTCTTTGTCAGCTCTGTGGTGTGGCTGTTAGGGGGCTTTGGAGAACAGGTAGCCATGCCTCTTATCTGATAATGCCTGTGGAAAGAGGTCTCACTTGTGTATCAGAGCCATGATATACAGTGCCTTTGCCCCGTGTCTAATTTTCTGCATTGTTGCACATTTTTGAATTTGGTCAGATCTTTTTGTGGGTTTTAGTAATATATACAGAGAGTGTGCGAGATAAATCGCACCAAATTTTGTTCTTGTTTTGTTTGGTGTGCAAGGTAAACATCCAATCTTCAGGTGTGTAAAAGTGACCGCCTCTATGGTCAATTTCACCCTATGAAATGTATTATTCTTGTTTAGGTGTTTGAAAACCAGACCTCCCCAATAGTAATCTGACACTTGCCACCAGAATGAACCTGTCACCACACATATTCCATAGCCAGATCAAGCCACAAGCAAAATAAATGACTTAACAGTTGTTGATGCATATCAGTCTGGAAAGGGTTACAAAGCCATTTCTAAGGCCCTGATCCCTTGCCCTTAACAGTCAGAGCCATAGTGTCTAAGTGGAGAGCGTTTTGGACAGTAGTGGATCTTCCCAGAAGTGGCCTTCTTGCAACTTACATACTATATATATATAATATATATTAGTTGTTTTCTTATTCAGGTTGCTTTTTTATATGATCTTATGTTTTGCTTGAAGATTTGATAACATTCAGTGACAAAAAAAAAAAAAAAAACGGGAACAGAAGAGTAGACTGGAAGAGACTGTGCTGAAACCCCCAGGATCAAGTTTTCTGGCTTACAGTCTATTGAATGTGACACGCTGAATTTTGTTTCTCCCCAGAGTCCCGTGGTTGTGGGCGGGGCTGCTACAGTCACTTCCCTGGGGACAACGCCAGCTGGATCTACCCAGAGGACTGCCACCGCATCATCCCGGACCACTGCTACCTTGGCAACGGTGCGGAACTAGGATCTACCTACCCCTATGAGTCAGGGCTAGGTCCTCTGTTCAGGGAATGCTCCTCTTCTAGACCATAACTGTATAACTAGTGCTTTGATGGTCTCTGGTAAATACAATGAAAATACAGCAGATGTGATGGGGTGTATTGACTTTTGACGTGTGAATGGAATGACTGATGGTTGTTTAAGTGACAAACCTGACATAGTCTCTAAGGCTCCTCTTTCTGTTGCTACAGGAGACAATGGAGAATGTAAAGAAATGCAAGAACTTCCTGTCTACATTAATCAAGCTGGCGTCCAGCGGGAAGCAGTCCGAGGAGACTGTCACTAACGTTAAAGACCTGGTCAAAGATCTTCTGGTGAGTGAGCGCACACGCCATTGATACGATACAGCTAGTCATCAGGAGATATTTGACACGACTGTTGCAAGGATAACAGCAGACAGAGACACCAAAGACTCACACTGTGCCTGCTGTCTTCTCTCTGTTCCAAAAGGAGGGGAAGATTGAAGCGGAGGACTTCACCAGCAGGTTATACAGAGAGCTCAACTCCTCACCTCAGCCTTACCTTGTGCCTTTCCTCAAGGTTAGAAATGGTCTTGCACGCTAGCGAATCCACTAAGCCCAGTGATGACCCGGTCTTCCGCACCCACCCGCCAGTCGGCTCTTGATGTCAGCCCTTTGCCAATGTCTTTCTGTCCTTCAGAGGAGCCTCCCAGCACTGCGCAAGCTAACCCCCGACTCAGCACAGTTCATCGAGCAGAGTGGGCTCCAGCAGCAGACCTCTGCCCCCACCCCCCAGATGGTGGTCCTGGGCAGCCCGCCCCCGCGGCCAGCAGCCCCATCAATGATACCAAACCTCCAACCGGTCATCAGCAAACAGGGCCAGCCCGCCTCACTGGTACCGTACTGCCATATACATACACTTCCCTCCATGTATATTGGCCCTAATAAACCAGGTGGTTTGAATCATGGATGCTGATTGGCTGACAGCCATGGTGTCTCTGAGACCGTATACCACCTTTATGACATGACATCACTTTTTACTGCTCTAATTGAGTTGGTAAGTGGTTTATAAAAGCTATAAGGCATCTCAGGGTTTGTGGTATATTTTATAGCAATAACACTCGTCCTTATTCAATATTCAATCATGAATTTCTCCTAATCGTGCCTTTCATTTAGAAGTGTTCAGAAACATCTAAGTAACAAAATTACTTGTGTTATCATTCAACGGTCAGTTTTCATTGGGCAAACGCAACCTAAAAAAAATGCAAATGTGTTCAACCAGATACAAGCTTTTTAGAGTCAACACATGCAAGGATAATGGAACAAACACTCAACTTTTGACTACTTGATGGGTTGAGAAATTTTAGCTACTTGTTAAATCGATTCATCTAAGTACTCATGACTTCACACCGCAGGGGGCTATATTCGTATATTGCTATTATTTATCAATGGTTAGTCAGATAAAAGTTGACATTCTTTACTATCACTTAATAGAAAACATTTGATCTTAAGTACAAATTTCTTGACTTTAGAGACAAATGTACAATGTGAGCTTCACTCTCCTGATATATAGACATACAGTAGGTATAATTATTATCACATCTCACTAATGTCTACTACTGTTGTTATAATTATTTTTACTACCAATATCACATCTCAGGATCATTTATTATTATCATTATCACATCTCACTAACATATATTTTTATCATGTTAAGAAATATAGAAGTTTGTGAGATGTTATGTTTTCTCAATAAAAGCTCAGTTTTGATTCTGTACTATTTAGTAATAGAAGTACATGAGAGGATTGTCAGTCATTTTGCCAACTGCCCCCATGAACATTAACCTAAAAAAATGGTCAGGTGCTCCAGCCTCAGCAGCAGGGGGCGATGGTGAGGCCTCTTCAGATGACCCCCATGGTGACCCTCAGGGGTCAGCACCCCCATAGCCGCATCGTGCTGGGACAGACACAGGTCAAACGGCTACCGACGGGTGAGTACAAAGAAGAACTTCACCAGGGGGGAGGGGGTCCTCTCACCTCTGGAGGCTCTTTTGCCTCGCAAATATTTTGTAAGAGATTACGTTTGGCTGTTTTCTATATTTCTACATTTAACATTACCAGTGCCACATCAGTGTAATGTAGGCTACCTGTGAAAGTAGATTCATTTCCTTGTCGGTCCCTATTGGCTGTTGGTCAGTGTCCAAATGTTTTTATGGGTCTTATCATTTAAGGAGGCTACCTGATCACTTTTCATTTATTATATGATCTCCATGGGCTAAGTAGTCACATTACATATTTGTCATATCATTATTATCATGTATTCATCTTAATGTGCTATAAAACACTAGTAATTATCAGATTGTAAAGCAAAAGACGAGTATGTTTTGTTCGCTCAAAAAATGCATCCAAACAGGTCACTGGCAATTTGTTGAATGGAAAGACCTATTTGTTAAAAATAAGTAGTGTACGGTAATGACATTCTACAATAAGTCTTTAGGAACTAGACTTGTAGCCTGAATTGACTGTGTCAATGGCTGGATGCCCGCATCTCATCTCAACTCCAGTTTTAAAAAGAAAATGCATCCTATTAGGCTCAAGTGGAGAATTGAATTGACAACATGCCAGGGACTGGGCACGAGTTGGCAAGCTAGTGAGCAATAGGGGAGAGAAATGTGGCTAGTGCCTTTTTGCCAAAAGCCAGTGAACTGTTTTGCTAAATAGGATCAATAGATAATTTTCTTTATGAGCAATAGATTTTTTTTATTTTGTAATGGTGTTAGTTGCGTTTCATCATATGCACACGTTTCATTTTAGTGTTAATGTTCACAGTATGTCAGTCTCAGAGCATCCTGTCATTTTGGTCATTTGTGTGGTAGTCTATTAAAAATATAACGTTTTCGCTTTTCTGAAATGAGCTAGAAATGCAGACAAAATTAATGTATTTTGTTCACTTTCTCTCATATGTAAACATGGTATACTTCATGCCAAAATATGTATAATAGATATTGATATTGTTGGACATTGGTTTTTAAAACTGCAAATGTGTTTTAAATGGTTTTAAAACTGTTTAAAAACCATTACAAAAATATTTTCAAGTTCTAGTAGGAGTTGGACAGCCAGGAGACCAGAGGTCAACCTCTGGTTGGGATCTAGGGTTTGAGCAATGCCTGAAGATAGTGATGCCTAGACCATGTGAGGATATGACAGAGTCAAATGACTTGGTGTTTAGAGAGAGAGAGAGGGAGATGGCCTAGGACTGACCCTTGGGGAACGCCGGTAGTGAGAGCCCGGTAGTGAGAGGAGCGTGCCAGGCCTGAGAGGGTGATGGTTTACAGTGATCTGATGGTTTACAGTGTTGAAGGCAGCAGATGGATCTAGGGGATTGACAACAGTAGACTCAGAGGCAAACACGCTCAGTCTATTGACCCACTGATAGCCTATAGTGACGTTTAGGGTTGAGGAGATCATCCTATGGTGACGTTTAGGGTTGAGGAGATCAACCTATAGTGATGTTTAGGGTTGAGTAGATCATCCTACAGTGATGTTTAGGGTTGAGGAGATCAACCTATAGAGACGTTTAGGGTTGAGGAGATCAACCTATAGTGATGTTTAGGGTTGAGTAGATCAACCTATAGTGATGTTTAGGGTTGAGTAGATCATCCTATAGTGATGTTTAGGGTTGAGGAGATCAACCTATAGTGATGTTTGGGGTTGAAAAGATCCTTCCGAGATGTTCTAGAAAGAAACGACAGAAGTGATACCGTTCTGCAGTGTTTGACGGTTTGTATTCTCTCCCTCAGTCCCTATGGTCAAGTCAGGAGTGTTGTCTGGATCCAAGTTGTCTTCTGGTGCTGCCTCTCCAGCCACTGCAGTTCAACAGAACAAGCTGAAGGAAGCTGGGGGCACGTTCAGGTCAGCAAGGTCACCTGCACTATACAATGAGGGCCGTTCATCACAAAATGCTCAGATGGAATATTTCTGTGGCTATGGCCTGGTTGACTGTGTGCGTTTGTCCAGGGACGATGACGACATCAATGACGTGGCATCCATGGCCGGAGTAAACCTGTCAGAGGAGAGTGCCCGTATCCTGGCAACCAACTCTGAGCTGGTGGGAGCGGTGACCCGCTCCTGTAAGGACGAGGCCTTCCTCCATGCCCCCGCGCTGACCAGGAGAATACTGGAGATGGGTAAGACCAACGCGGCCTTGTTAAAAGACACACTTTTGCGTTTAGCTGTTACACCCTCTCCCCAGATCTCCACTGACTTGCGTGCGTTTAACCTCCTCAGGTAAGAAGTTTGGTGTGAGTGATCTGGGACCGGAGGTTGTGAGCTATGTCTCTCATGCCACCCAGACAAGGCTAACCAACCTGCTGGAAAAGGTTTCTGAGGTGGCCCAGCAGAGGAACGTCAATTTAAAGGTATGTGGCGCTTTGTGGGTATTTGTTGTCTTTGTCGTTTGTTTTCCGCGGTCAGATTGTGGTGCTTTGATGTGTGCTTGACAGGAGGACAGTCGCTACGAACAGACCAGCGACGTGCGTGCCCAGCTCAAGTTCTTTGAGCAGCTGGATCAGATGGAGAAACAGAGGAGGGAGGAGCAACATAGAGAGATTCTGATGAAGGCAGCAAAGGTACTGGAGATGTTTCAACAGCACAGACCCATTTTATTAACACACTAATTATATTTGAGAAGTAGGACCTCTAGTGGTGAGAGGTAAGAACGCATGATAGGGATGCACCAATAAGAAAATTGTCTGCAAAGAGTAGCGGCACCTGATTGGCTGTGTAGTAGGGAGCGGTGCCAAATGGTGACAGAATGTATATCAACAGACGTGTATTGCTTCCTTCAACTAATCAATTATTGCTCAAATAAATAAAACGTATAACTAGTAATTTTCTACTCTGTTAACATGCAGGGCAAGTAAATAATACGGGCAGTGGCAAGCATGGGTTTAGCTCACGACATAATGGCAGATGTCAACAATGGAAAGTTGACTGCAATTAACGCTGCATACTGTACTGTACAGAAAAAAGCAACATACGGCAAGTTGACAGGAAATATAACTAGGTCCATAGCTAGAACAATAACTAAGGAGTCTGATTCACACAACTTGTGTGGAGATATGAGAGGGATGTCTGGCCTAACCAGAACTGACCATAAACATATGAATAATTGACAGTGTGTCCCGTGTGGGCCAGTAGGTCATTGCTGGATGGGAGCAACCACTTCCACTGCCCACAGAAGTTAGGGAGCTGTCGTTCTATTGACTGCAATACAACAAACACACGTAACTCAAAATCAAAATATGCTTCAACATACAGTACATTTCTCAAAACTCTGAAAACGATCACTTGTGTTATCTGTTAACTTGCATTATGGCTTCATAGTCAATTTGTATTGCTTTCCTCTGTCCTCTGTAATTTTATACTGCACTGTTTGATGCAGATGTACTGTTTATCTGGTCCGATGTTTCCTTTTGGCCCTCTGGCATCACCATGATAGAAACGTTTGCTCATTTTAACGGCCTAAAGTGGTCTATAATGGGCGGCCCGCCACTGGATACTGATAGTCAATATTCATGTAATATAATCGGCCAATACCAATAGTGATGTCTTGTGGTGGTGAAACGGTACGTGTATTCGTGTTGAACTGTTTGGTACGCACTGCAAACCGAACAATACATTAATAATATATTATATAGCTAGGAAATAAATATATATATTTCATTGTAAAAATGTATTGCATAGACCAATGCCGTATGAATTAACCTGGGAAAAATATCCACATAGTAATAAAGTTGTCTTTTAAAAAAAAGAACGTTGTTTCGTCTCCTAGCTCTACGCTCAGCGCGTTGGTTATTACACTCCAGCGAGAACAGAGCTAAGAGACAGTGGTAGCAGCAATTAGCTAATGAAGGAATTAGCAGGCAGCTAAATGCAAATGAGCAACATGGCAAGCATTGGTGAGCCAGAATTAGAAGACACCCCAATATAATTTAGGTCTGCTGTCTGGGAACATTTCGGTTTCCCTGTAAACTATAATGGGGATTGCCAACAAGTGGTGGATATAACTTCTGCAACATACAGTGGGGAGAACAAGTATTTGATACACTGCCGATCTTGCAGGTTTTCCTACTTACAAAGCATGTAGAGGTCTT
>JACXGI010003739.1:0-12410 GCA_016801175.1 Esox masquinongy
GGCGGGATCGGGTGGCGGCGGCCAGTCGTCGGTGGGTTCTGGCGGCGGCGAAAACAGGGCGGCAGGGGGAGCTGACGGCGTCGGCCACTGGACGGCTGGAGGAGCTGGCGGCGGCGGCCACTGGACGGCTGAAGGAGCTGGCGGCGAAGGCCACTGGACGGCTGGAGGAGCTGGCGGCTGCGGCTCCAGGGCAGCAGGGGGCGCTGGCTGCGCCTCCCGGGCAGCACGGGGCGCTGGCTGCGGCTCCCGGGCAGCAGGGGGCGCTGGAAACACCCGGCGCCTTGGGGCTGATCAGCGGCTGGGGGAGCAGCGTCCCGCGGAGTAGGCCGCACTACAGGGAGTGAGGCACGCCCCGTGGCCAGGGAACCCTCCTTCCAGTCCCCACCATGGCAGGTAGGAGGTACGGGCTGCCGCTTCCTCTCACGGCCTCTTCTCCTGCGTCCCATCCTCTCCGCCTCTTCCATCTCCTGTAGGAGCCCTCTTATCACTTCCTCCTCCTGCTGAGTGAGGGGCTTGACCACTCCCCATTGGTCTATGCCCCATAGCACCCACCCAAGTTCTTCTTGGGGCGCCCTCCTTTCGGAATACTCCCCTCTTGTCAGACGACTTGGAGGGGAGTAGCCGGAATAAGCGCAGAGACGCCGAGCTTCCTCCTCCGGCGTCTCTGGCTTCTCCCACGGCCACAGGGAGTTTTCCCTGTGACCGTGGCGGGTTTTATCCGCACGCCTGCGGGTTCCTTTTTGGTCGATCATTCTGTAACGGTGGGTGATATGGAGGAACCAGGCGGAAGCAGATAACTCTCGGTTGAGGGTTTTTAATGAAAGGAACACCGAGCACACTAAACAAACGTAATGAAAATAAAAGGGCTGATATGTGACAGCAAAACAAAAGACTCACCGGTACATGAAGCATAAGACAACAACGACAATGATCGACAAATGTGGGGAGCAGAGGGGAAACATTTAAACACATACTAATGAGATGATTGGGACCTGGTGTGAATAGTTGAAGACGTGACATGAAACAAGTCCGGGATGTGTTTGTGGAGTAATGGAAACTGATGTATGGGACGGTGGCGCTGATCCACACCGTACCGTGACAATTTGGATATGGCAAAATCACCTACATTCTCTGAAGAAAAAGTGTTTAAAATGCAAATCATATTGCCTTTCATAGGACACCTACCGTCATACGTAAAAACATTTAGTAAAAACATTTAAAATGTACATTTGTACTACTTTAAAATAAATAAGAAGCTATATTTTTCCTGGGGACAAAGTAACAAAATGCATGGTATTGCATATGCATATTAACGATCCAATAATTGCATCAAGTTTTATTAAATAACCGTTGTAAGAGAAAAAAGTGCATCAAAGTAAATGTGAATATTTGCCATTATCTTTTATGGCTATGTCTGGGAATTACAAACATGTTTAATAACAGAGGAATATAGAATTAGAAATGTTGTTTTCCTTGTTGCTTCTTTAGTTGTTTTACTACAGTTTTTTTGCAGTTTGCTAAAAGCGGGTTTTATTTCAGTCCGCCAAAGTATTGCAATTACTTACATTTTTATGTATTCATGATTTATAGCTGAGCAAATTACCACTTACACACCATTTGCATAAAAAGTGCCAAGTAGCATATTGTAGCAGCTACCTCCATATAAAGCCTTGTTTCCTTTTTAGGAATGCCTTGATTTATATAAAGCCTTGTCCTTTATAAAAAGCCGTGTCCTTTATATAAAGCCTTGTTCTTATTTAAGTTCAATTGTTGTTTAGATTCTGTTCCTTTTTTGTAACGCTGTTCTGTTTTTCTGTTTTGTTACTTCTTAGTTCTTTTTTATTAAAAGTCCTCCATTCTCCCTGTGCCTGTGTCCTGCCTCTCACCTGCAATGTTATGCTGTAAGTTTTATTGCCTGTGCAATTCTTGATGTGGCTCAACCCATTTTTCCAACAATCATCACATTCAATTGTATAAATGAAAATGAACAGGCGCAAAGCTGATTGGCTTGGTAATTTTTGGTAGATGCATGGTTGGACTGTGCTTTCCCTGTGGACAGTGGTTGCAGTATCAATATTTTTTTTACAATAGTTTTTTCTTTATTTTTACTCAAACTGACTCATCAGGAGGAATTCTCCATTGAAGATGAAAGCTTTTTGTGTGGGGTCTTCCCCCTGACCCCTTATTATAGGATGAAACATCTGCTCATGATGGGGACTGGGCCTTTTGTTCCTGTCACCATGCCTATTCAATGGATATCTCTTTGTCTCAATATAAAGAGAGATCTAACTAAATACATAAAAAAAACATGTCTAGCAACCTCTCCATCCTCTCCATGTGCATGTAAAATAAAGAAGTTGCATGTAAAATTTCAAACGGACCTACCAACATGAACTCCAGCTCAGTTTTCTATTTTTTCATTAACCAAATAGGCATAAGGGTGGCTCCATCTTCGCATACTCCAAAAGCCACACAAAAATACGTAAATAAGCCATCAAGGTCAACAAAAGACGACAGCTATTTTGCTCACTTATTAAGAAGGACCTGCCTATATCCTTTCAGCAAATCAAATTTCTTAAGTCCTTAACTTATTCAGAACCAAACCACTGGTCAAAAACACACTTGCAAATTCAATATGACTTTGTGACTCACCCAAACTAGAGGCACTTCAAGTCAAAGAAGCCCTGATCTGTGTTTGACCTCAGTCAGGACAGCCAACTTTTACCTCCTTTCAATGAAAAAGAGGTATTTTACTCTGTTTGAGCAGTGTGCCACATGCCTAATACAGCCACTGAAATTTGTTCCCTGCTCCTCAAAAGCATGTTTGTGGGTAAAGTTCAGAAAGTGAAGAATTTACAGTTTGAAGAAATTTCGGATTATGAAACGGTTAACGTAGCTATCCTCTGGGATTACGAGTTGGTCCTGGAAGAATACAGGTAGAATTTCTGCAAACTATGAAAGGTGAAGTAATGTTGAATTTGCAAGGGAACAGGAGTCTTTTTGACTTGGTTTTCAAGAAGTCAGGGTTTTTGAGGTTTTAAGAACACTGGCCTTACTAGAGCAGTTTAACCACAAAAGGAACCAGACAAGCCTAGTTCAGCCGGCCCGCATTTAAAAGTGATAAATGTTGTTGCCTTCACTGGATTCAAACCCAGATCTCCCACATGAGTGGCTGTGTCTTTAACGACTACACCACAATACTATGCAGTCACTGAGTGTCGGTATAGCATCTTGACATTAAATCATTTTGTCATGCATTAACTTCATGCCAAATTTTTCTATTTCGCTAGACATCATTACACATTGTGTTAAACTGACTAACGTTTCTTGTTAAGTTTACCTCCACCACAAATAGCATCTATGCATGGCTTTTGCCACAAGCCGTTTTCACAGCTTTCTAGCCAGTAATAGGCTTACTACAGTAGTATCTAACTTACTACTTGAACAGCCAAGCTGTTTCAATGGCGCAAAAACATTTGTTTTTTTTTCATTCGTGAATGACATTGATACAATAACCATCAATATAGGTGACGATAACTGACTTTTTCGTCAAGTGAAAAGATGACAGAATCGTGGAAGCCCCTACTCTTTTACTGCCCAAGGTTTTTTTTTATCTAGCCTATATTACCCCAAAAATCATGCACGGACACGTACTTCAAAAATCCACCAGAAATAGTCGCAATATAACTGTGAACAGTTTTATTTTAGGTTTACTATAACGCAGCTATGGAAGGTTGTAGCCAGCAAAGTATCTGTCTGTAACAAAGCCTATTGCATTATTTGCTTTAACTGTGAAGAGTTTCAAACACAGGACCTATTGCTTGCAGGTTCGCGTCTCTAACCACTACGTTATTTAACAAGGGTCGGTTGGTCCATCGGTCACTCACTCACTAAGTAACAGACATTCACTCTTCTTGGCCGGCTCCACTTACGCGGTCCGGCAAAACCAGAATACCAATAATTTAATTCGCACATGACTTGTCCGGAGCACTCCACAGATACTCTATTCCTACGTACATAAGTGAGCACAAATATCTCGCTGCCTAGAGAGCTGCAATCTTTGCAGATGAGTTTGGGTTGACGCACAAATCTCACTTCAAATAGTTCAAGTCCCTGTCCAACAAATAATCTAATAATAATCTAATAATCCATCACAAGGTAGCAGGATTTTCTTCCGATTCACAAAGACAAACACGATAAACAGAATCTGAAATCCTGAAAAAGGACCTTGCTTATTACATTTGCCAGCAGACACGTAAACAAAACCAAACGTTACCAGATGCACAAATATCTGCTTTTAAGGAATGTTTCTGCAGAGTTTTGGTGGACTGTGTTGGTCCCTTACCCAAAGCAAAGAGTAGTAACCAATTTCTTTCAACTACCATGTGTTCTGACAGCGACTTCCCTGAGGTTATTCCATTGCAGAAAATGATATCTCCCAGGGCGCACAGTGGTTCCGTGGCCTGTCAACTTCTATCTTACTCGCAGCCTTATTTTTGTATACTAGCTAGGCTCAAAATGATCACATCTCTGCCAATCTACCTCTCAGTCTCAACCATAATGTTGTGAATAGTAGAGGTGTTTTCTAGACAGACAACATGTCTGCTTAGATGTGGTACTTACTGTGGCATTCAAATCTGGTAATTTTCTCTCACAATAAGTAGTCTTTTGGGCTGTTTGAGTAGGCTACTCTGAATAGTCATTGAGAGCTAAACAACTTTTATTGTAATAAATATCACCTGGTCAATCCATTCCATATTTTTCACTTCAAAATTATATTACATTACAGCTGTTTTGATCATGAATTGGCCTATGCTTGAAATCAAGTCATCCATTTATTCATCAACAAGTGGCTCTAGATAATAGATGTTCACACGGTTTTTTGGTGGCAAAGATTGTTCAAATATTCATAAACTTAATGCCATAACGACATCTGATTCGTATCCTTGGCTTGGGGTTGACAATTGTGTGGACCTGCGTTGGGTCTGCCAAGTATTTTATCAAATTTGATTTACTAAAGCGATATTGGCAGTTGTTTTATACTATGCTTGCTGAGTATGAGGGCAATGACATCTTTTGTTACACAGAAAAGCACAGGTCCTTAACTGGCAGCTTCATTAAATAGTACCTGTAAAGCACCAGTCTCAACGTTAACTTTGAAGAGGCGACTCCGGCATTGCCTGTGCCCTGCTACATCCACAACGTTACAGTGAGGCTGTAAAGACGGTAAACCTATCAAAAACATTCATATTTTCTTGCTGGTATGTTGGCTACATTTGTTGCATGATAAATAAGGAACGCTATCTTGCCGCCAGAACCGGCATTATGAAAAACCCAAGGCTTGTTGTAGGTGAATTGTGTGGTATTTGTTGTCCATGTGTGCACAATGATGCCCCATTACCTACGGTTATTATAGCTCTCTCTACCACTCCCGTCTCCTTTTTCCAGGGCCACTCACCTTTCAAGGATCACTTGAAAACGAGAGGAGGGCAAAGGGGTGGTAATCGGGATAAGCCATGGGTTGTCTCAAAGGTGTGCTTATGCATTAGCAGGGATCTGTGAGATTCTGAAGCTCATTGCTCTCGTAGGAAATTATCTTAGAAACTTACATATGGATAGTTGAGACAAGGGTTGCAAAGAGCACAGAAATCTAATACTAAAGTAGTTTTACGCATAAGCAACAACTGTTAGTTTTATTACTTTTTAGTCAAGTAGAACTAAACTTTCTTGGGATGTCAAAGACAATTTTTTTCATTGTGTTAATTGCATCTTGATTTGTTCACCATACAGAACCTTTTAAAGCACATGTGGTGAAGGATTACCAGCTGCACAGCTGAAATAAACAAGCATTGTGATAAAGATGCAGTGCAGTTTTGTAGAGCACACACTCACTTACACAAACACTCCTTTAGAAATGTGTTAAAGCACTGTAAGATATAAGACATTTTAAAACCTGTTCTATTTACAGAGCACATACCCAAATACAAATAAGGGAATCCTAACCAGACATTCACCTCCAGCTCTCAAATACATCCACACATGATACCATCATAGGAATAACGCTCCAGCAGAAATGCATTATTGGTATTATTGGTACTCCTAAGGCCCTTTCCAGAAAAACACTTCTAATTGCCTGGTGGTGATTTATGTAAGTATAACATTTATGTTCATGTGCTCAGCAATAGTTCTACTTTTTTGCACATAGGACAATGTTCTGGATTTCTATAATCTGTGCAGAATACCCCTGAACATAAATGATTCATGGCAAGGGAGCAACATTATAGTTTTAGTCATTCAGCAGACACTTTTATTCAGAGCAACTTACAGTTAGTGTATTTATGTAGATAGCTCAGTGGGACAGCTACGCCACTAAGAATAAGTATATTTCATTCAGGGAAGTAGCTATCAGTGAAGACAATGCTAGAAGAAAGAAAAAAATTAAAAGCGCCAGTATTAGTTCACGAAAGACAAGGTGGGTTTCAGAAGTATTTCGGAAGGATGGATGTGGGATGGTCAAGACAACAGAGGTATCAAAACAAAGTGCTTGGATAGGGTTGAAGGGTTTGATCATTGCCATTACCATTTCAGCAGTGGTGTTCTGGATTTCAGTTTTTTTTTTTGAACAATCAGGGAGTCCTACCAATGTTGAACTGCGGTAGCCCAGACCTGAGATTACAAGTGCCTGTATGAGGACCTGCACCTCTTCCTGTGTGAGGTAAGGTCATAATCTAGTGTTGTAGAGCATGAACCTGCAGGAGCGAGTGGATGCCTTGATGTTTGCAGATTACTATGGGAGGGGTACACCGTTAAGTTGTCAACCTTGATGCAGCGAGGGATATGATGTTATAGTAACTGAGCAGCAGAAATCTGACGGTGTGAAAGTGACGGGAAGTTGGTGATTTGCAGCTTTGTGATTATTTCTGTCCTCTTATAAAAGGCCCGATGGAAAACTTTGATAAATATGGACGCAGGGCTTAGTGTGGTGCGTACAGAATAAGGAACTGTAGACAGGATTTAATGGGACAGCGACAATATATTGTCACATGCATATTTAACAAGCTCAGAACTGCACTGTTCCGTCGGAAATCACAATGTGTTTGACAGAAAGCCATTATTTACGCTTGACCATGATTGTCCAATAACTTCTGACAACATTTCAAACTTTCATTAATATTTGATGGACCAATGCTTTTCCCATAGCACTTCAAGGCATCTTTTTCTCACTTCAGATCAGTATGCAGTGTGAATAAGATGAGGTCTCATGACAAACTCAAACTGTGGTTCCACAGTGTAATGGCATACGGTCGTAGAATAGAATAACACTTCATTAATCCCCAAGGGGAAATCCAGGTAAGCAGTAGAATAACACTTCATTAATCCCCAAGAGGAAATCCAGGTAAGCAGTAAAATAACACTTCATTATTCCCCAAAGGGAAATCCAGGTAAGCAGTAGCCACATTTGCAATCAATATATCAATAAAATACAATATAAATACAATGTTAATAAATATGGATACATGAAATGTTCAAACAGAAAAATAGCAGCAGTAAATCTATTAAAAGTGCTAATATACAGATGGGGAAATAGCATCTATGAAGGTGGTATGTGTATATATATATATATATCCGCTGGCTCCGCCTCCCCGGCCTGTCCCGACGGCTCCGCCGCCCTGGTTAGTCTCGGCTGTTCCGCCCCCTCGGCGGGTTTGTGCCGGTGGGGGTTCTGCGCAGCCCCGCCCCCCCTCCCTTGGGCCTGGGTTCGTGTTGGCCCGTCCGGTGGCCGGGCTTTTGGGGGGGGTACTGTCACGTTACGGTGAGCAGCAGCGCCACCGTTCCGTGCACTCTCAGTTCCCATCACTCATGAAAACATCCCGGACTTGTTCTGTGTCACATGCCGTTAACCTTGCACACCAGGTCCCTATCACATCATTTGTAAGTGTTTAAATGTTTCCCCTCTGCTCCCCGCATTTGTGGATCATTGTTGTTGTGGTGTTTGATGTCGTCGTGTGTGTTGCCGCTAAGTGTAAGTTTCTTTAGAACCGTTGTGTATAGTCGTTTTGCTGCTGAAGTCAGCCCTTTACTTTTGTTGTTTGGTTGTACTCGATATTTTGGTTATTAAAAGTCGAAGTCAACCGTATTCTGCCTGCGCCTGGTTCCTGACTCCCGCAACCTGTCGTGACAAACGTGACCCTTTTGGGCTGTTTGCATTTAGGCCAAAGGTTTATTCCTAATACAATTCCTTTTTTTCTTGCAGTATTATGTTATTAGTGCTTTGTTACATGTAGAATGCATGTTTTAGGTATGCATGATTTTGTACATTTGTATTCTTTTCACTCTGTAGTTCAGGTAATTATTCTTAGGTCACTAAAATGTGGTTGATCCATTCTCAGTTGTCCCATTTTGAAATCACCAATGACCCCATGGAGACATTCCTAAATATCTGCCTTTCTGTTCTGCAGCTCTGTTCAGAAGCCCATCTCTATCTTGTTTCCAGGTGGTCACATTCATCATCCAGAGCATTTTATGATCAAGTGATTCATATGCTTTATAAATGATTTGAAAAGTAAAACTGTTTCCAGTCTTACTTCAAGGGACCAATTTCTTTTTCTCCAGAAAAATGACAGTTGCTGAAAAAAAAACAGGATAACGCTTACTCAGGCAGTAATTATGTTTTTCAGTAATTTAAAATAAGTCTGGATAGTTGATTGTCTCTAACAAGGCTTGAAACGTTCAATTTCACCTCAACATATATGCAATTATGTTTTTGACAGGTTGCTACTTGCTGTGCATACCCTTCCATGTAGACGCTACTGACAGAAGATAATAGCGTGCAGACAAACTGACGCTCTGGGTGTGAGGGGAGAGATTGGCCACTGTTAGAAAGGGAGAGAAGAGGCAGTGAGCCCTGTAGAGTGGACAGAGCTATCCTGCCGCTGCTAAAAGCAGATGTTACATTTTGGTTGGTCCTTGTGTGCAATTGACCACAACCATAAATTAATCATTATTTAAATATTGTACTTTTTTTTGGTTGCACTGTAAATATGCATTTTCATTTTGGGGATATTTAGTGTACAAGATTTTGCATGACTTGCAAAAGGAGTTCAGGTGTACCCAGAGTAGGGTCCGCAGGGCTTGAAGGCACTTACCACTTATCAGTTCACATGTAGACGGAGTGCTATTTGACAGGGTGTCTGGAGATGGCTGAGACAAATGCGGTTGAATGAGCTGCCAAAAATCTTGGGAGATCTTGGGGATGAAGTTTGACTGATGTTTGATGTTTTTTTTAAAAAAGCTGTTTTGTTTAGCTTGCGTTCCTGCGTTCAGCAGAGAAGTCATATTCTTATTTCTGATTTGAACATGGCTTCCTGTCTTTCTCCATCTACCCCCACACTGACTTTGCTCTCTGCATCCAACCCATCTGTCACAACTTATACTATCACAAGGCCAGGTGCATTATATTTATATATACTTTAAGTATATATAATTAAATATACTTATAATGCACTTTTATTATATTTAAGTATTATATAATGCTTATGATTAATTAATTTTAAAAATCAAAATTGTAGAATACATTTAATTAATATATTAAACAAATAAAAACATATCTGAATTGACACTATTTGTATTTAGGAATTGTAACAGGGAAATACACAGGCAACACAAGGGATGTGTTTAGGGCCATGGAGGGCATTTGATTAATTAACAAACCCAGAAGGATGAGGGGAGGAGGGGAGGAGGTGAGGGAGAAATGAAATCTAAAGGACAAACCCCTTTTTGTGGAGCCAGCGTTGATTCTGGTGTAGCATCCTGATTGGGGTTTAGAAGGAATGGGTGCTGGTGGTCTTAAGTCTTGGTTGTCTTTCTCCACCTCCATCCTGTAGCCTTCTCTGGTTCATCTCCGTTACTTCTGGCGTCAGCCCGGAGCTGATCCCCCCCGCCAGCCCCAAGGGGCGCTGGGAGGCTACCCTGGCTACTGAACTCTGCGACCGGAGGGTCTGGGACTCTCTAGCCCAGGGCTATGCCTGCATCCTTTGCCAGTCTAACGTGAAGACACAGGGAATGGACACCGTGCCAGTGTTCTGGGCCCTGGAGGGAATTTATTATAGCGATGGATTGCTCGGCACTTACGCTTAATACTTTTCCAATCTGTTTGACACTTACTACATCAGAATAATCAAGCCATGCTCCAAAACACTTCTGGTCTCATGATGCCGTGAGTCGACACCTGTGCGGGTTACATTTCAAAGACTGTGACAGTATCAGGTTTTAACATCGAGGTGGCAAAACGAAAATCTTTGAATGAATGGTGTGTTTGTGTTGAGTTGTTAGAGATTCCAAAAGAGAGAGAGTTAGAGATTTATAGAGATTCAGAAAGATTGGGAGAGGTGGGTCAAAATTGTTCAGACTTACCCGAATTAGTGTATTCCTAGTGGGTTAATAATCATAGTTTAATCATATTCAGTATTAGTTTCTAGTTAACCTAGTTAGTTCATTGTTTGATAGTTCATAGATAACGTAGTTAGTAGATGATTAGGTAGGACATGGAGAAAATGCAAACAAGAGACTACAAACCCATGTATGGGAGCACTTTGATCTGGCCTCCCCTAACATGGTGCAGGGCTTGCAATGCCCTGAGCATTTGGTGTATTACAGTAATACAGGGACAGTCTCTCTCTGTCCTTGCCCCCTTCAACCATGCTATTGGCCCACATGACACAGTGCATGTCATACCTTTTCCGAGACGCGTTCTAAAACATTTTGTCATGTGATGTGGTGTGTATAAACACTTTATCACGTGCTATTGAAAGAATCTTCGCAAACAACTGTCTCAGGTTTTGAAAACTGGGAGGAATGCCAAATTTTACTGAATGGTGTCTTTGTTGCAAGTTAGCATAATGGTAGCTCGTCTCAGAGTGCTAGATGCAAAAGGCTTCCAAAGTTCTCCGTTGCCTGAGAGTACACGTCGCAACCTCTAATGGAGATCTTGTAATGTCGGTACAAACGTTGTCAAGTGTTTTTCAATGGTGGCTGAGCAGGAAGTGTCGTGGACTTCTCTGCAGAACTACATGAGATCAAATCCTGATAAACTTTTGGGAACTTGTTCAGTTGTGAAACTGCACTATTTCTACAATGATTATTCCTTTCATTTAGTGCATCCCATGACACCGCCGACATCATAAAACACATCACAAGGGACGCACTGTAAAAAAAATATACTGGAATGTGGTTCAGTGTAGTGGAATGTAGTGTAGCTCAGCACTCACGCTCGCTACTGTTCCATCAATCAATCAAATGTTTTTATAAAGCCCTTTTAAATCAGCAGTTGTCACAATGTGCTTTTATAAAACATCCAGCCTGAAACCCAAAGGGACAAGCAACAACAGTGTTGAAGCACAGTGACTAGGAAAAACTCCCTAAAAGGGGCCGAAATATAAGAAAAAACTTAGGGAGGAATCAGGCTTGGAGGGGTGACCAGTCCTCTTCTAGCTGTGCCGGATGAACATTTTAAGAGTACAAGTTATAATAATTAATAAATGCATGTGGGCAGTGTCCAGAGTCTATAAAATCTAATCCAGGTCAGAAGCATGACCAGACCCCAGGGGGAGGGTCCACACACGGAAAACTCATGCGAAACATATACGCACATACAGTATCTCACAAAAGTGAGTACATCCCTCACATTTTTGTAAATATTTGATTAGATCTTTTCATGTGACAACCCTGAAGAAATGACACTTTGCTACAATGTAAAGTAGTGAGTGTACAGGTTGTATAACAGTGTAAATTTGCTGTCCCCTCAAAATGACACAACACACAGCCATTAACGTCTAAAACACTGGCAACAAAAGTGAGTACACCCCTAAGTGAAAATGTCCAAATTGAGCCCAAAGTGTCAATATTTTGTGTGGCCACCATCATTTTCCAGCACTGCCTTAACCCTCTTGGGCATGGAGTTCACCAGAGCTTCACAGGTTGCCACTGGAGTCCTCTTCCACTCCTCCATGACAACATCACGGAGCTGGTGGATGTTAGAGACCTTGCGCTCCTCCACCTTCCGTTTGAGAACGCCCCTCAGATGCTCAATAGGGTTTAGGTCTGGAGACATGCTTGGCCAGTCCATCACCTTTACCCTCAGCTTCTTTAGCAAGGCAGTGGTCGTCTTGGAGGTGTGTTTGGGGTCGTTATCATGTTGGAATACTGCCCTGCGGCCCAGTCTCCGAAGGGAGGGGATAATGCTCTGCTTCAGTATGTCACCGTACATGTTGGCATTCATGGTTCCCTCAATGAACTGTAGCTTCCCAGTGCCGGCAGCACTCATGCAGCCCCAGACCAGGACACTTCCACCACCATGCTTGACTGTTGGCAAGACACACTTGTCTTTGTACTCCTCACCTGGTTGCCACAAG
>JACXGI010003739.1:12510-59838 GCA_016801175.1 Esox masquinongy
TTGGTCTCATCAGACCACAGGACATGGTTCCAGTAATCCATGTCCTTAGTCTGCTTGTCTTCAGCAAACTGTTTGCGGGCTTTCTTGTGCATCATCTTTAGAAGAGGCTTCCTTCTGGGACGACAGCCATGCAGACCAATTTGATGCAGTGTGCGGCGTATGGTCTGAGCACTGACAGGCTGACCCCCACCCCTTCAACAATGCTGGCAGCACTCATACGTCTATTTCCCAAAGACAACCTCTGGATATGACGCTGAGCAGGTGCACTCAACTTCTTTGGTCGACCATGGCGAGGCCTGTTCTGAGTGGAACCTGTCCTGTTAAACCACTGTATGGTCTTGGCCACCATGCTGCAGCTCATTTTCAGGGTCTTGCCAATCTTCTTATAGCCTAGGCCATCTTTGTGTAGAGCAACAATTCTTTTTTTCAGATCCTCAGAGAGTTCTTTGCCATGAGGTGCCATGTTGAACTTCCAGTGACCAGTATGAGGGAGTGTGAGAGCGATGACACCAAATTTAACACACCTGCTCCCCATTCACACCTGAGACCTTGTAACATTAACGAGTCACATGACATCGGGGAGGGAAAATGGCTAATTGGGCCCAATTTGGACATTTTCACTTAGGGATGTACTCACTTTTGTTGCCAGCGATTTAGACATTAATGGCTGTGTGTTGTGTTATTTTGAGGGGACAGCAAATTTACACTGTTATACAAGCTGTACACTCACTACTTTACATTGCAGCAAAGTGTCATTTCTTCAGGGTTGTTACATGAAAAGATATACTCAAAGATTTACAAACATGTGAGGGGTGTACTCACTTTTGTGAGATACTGTATATGTAGAGGATTTCTCAACATATATTTACATATGTGCCCTGAATATGTTCATGAAATATATAACTTGTGCGTCTCACAATATCATAATACGATGCATGTCATATATTTTAATGTTGAATATTATGTGTTAAAATAGTGAAATATTTGAATATACAGTACTTTAATGATTTCTCATCAACACATGACAGAATTAACCTTCAAGACATTATTTTCCAGAGAATCTCCTTGTAACATAGTGAGTTTAACTAATTATTGTTGGCAAAATGGGGAGCAAACCAACATAACCACCAGTCAAGGCCTTATTGCATTACATTAACTACTGTGAAAAGACAATTATTATCTTTTACAAACAAGAGCTGATTTGTAAATTGTGCAGTATGTATTTACCATAATTTCTATTAAATACATTGTAAATGCAAGTAAAGAAACAACTGGTCAGAGTCAGTCATCTTAATTTAATAAGGACCTTCATTCACAGTATCATAAAACTGCCATGTTGTCACAAAATAATGATAAATGTTTAGTAAATACACAAAAGCATTGACTTTAGTCACTGTCAAGCAGCATATAGCACCTTTTCCAGTTTCAATATAATGAACTACTTTGTACTCAAAGTTTAAATATCAAAAAAGACTCATTTTGAAAACAATATGCATACATTTTAACACAGTATCATGAATGCCATTCCTCTGTGTAAAAGTACTTCAAATAAACGACTAGATAACAGGAAACAATACAAATATGGAAATATTGTATATCAGTTAGATGTAAATGCTAAATGTATATTACCAACTATTATTTTGTTGTTTATGTAAATATATTTACATGAATTTAAGACATATTAAAACATATTCGAAAATGGCCAAAATCGAATATGTAGATATATGCATGAAATATATGGCCATACATTAGTAATACATACAGCTCTGGAAAAAATTAAGAGACCACTGCAAAATTATCAGTTTCTCTGGTTTTACTATTCATAGGTATGTGTTTGAGTAAAATGAACATTTTAGTTTTATTCTATAAACTACTGACAACATTACTCCCAAATTCCAAATATAAATATTGTCATTTAGAGTATTTATTTGTAGAAAATAACATCTGGTCAAAATAACCAAAAAAAGATGCATTGTTTTCAGACCCCAAATAATGCAAAGAAAACAAATTCATATTAATTTTTCAACAACAAAATACTAATGTTTTAACTTAGGAAGAGTTCAGAAATCAATATTTGGTGGAATAGCCCTGATTTTTAATCACAGCTTTCATGCATCTTGGCATGTTCTCTTCCCACCAGTGTGTAACACAGCTGTTGGGTGACTTTATGCCACTCCTGGCACAAAAATTCAAGTAGCTCGACTATGTTGATGGCTTGTGACCATCCATCTTCCTCTTGATCAAATTTCAGAGGTTTTCAATGGGGTTCAGGTCTGGAGATTGGACTGGCCATGACAGGGTCTTGATCTGGTGACCCTCCATCCACACCTTGATTGACCTGGCTATGTGGCATGGAGCATTGTCCTGCTGGAAAAAACAATTCTCAGAGTTGGGGAACATTGTCAGAGCAGAAGGAAGCAGGTGTCCTTCCAGGATAACCTTGTACTTGGCTTGATTCATGCATCATTCACAAAGACAAATCTGCCAGATTCCAGCCTTGCTGAAGCTTCCCCAGATCATCTCCGATCCTCCACCAAATTTTACAGTGGGTGCGAAACACTATGGCTTGTAGGCCTCTCCAAGTCTTTGTCTAAACATTAGACGACGAGGTGTTGGGCAAAGCTGAAAATTTGACTCATCAGAGAAGATGACCTTACTCTATTCCTCTACAGTCCAATCCTTATGGTCTTTTGCAAACTTCAGCCTGGCTCTTCTTTGCTTCTCATTGATGAAGCGCTTGTTTCTAGCTTTGCACAACTTCAGCTCTGCCCCTAGGAGCCTGTTTCGAACGGTCCTCGCCGTGCACTTCACCCCAGCTGCTGTTTGCCATTCTTTTTGTAGGTCACTTGATGTCATCCTACGGTTGTTGAGTGACATTCGAATTAGTTGACGGTCATCTCGGTCAGTGGACAGTCGTTTTCGCCCTCTGCCAGTCTGTAGCTTTGTTGTCCCCAATGTCTGTTGCTTGACCTTGTTCTTATGAACCGCTGTCTTTGAAATTTTCAGAATGGAAGCAACCTGACACTCACTGTATCCCTCTGCCAGTAAAGCCAGAATTGAACCCTTCTTTTCCTCACTCAAAGCTTTTCTTTTCAACTCTTTTATCATGCTGAATAGTTATGAAAACTATAATAGTTTTTAATTCAAACTACCTTTGAGGTACTACTTGCACTGTTTTTGCCATCCAGCTGGCCCTATTGCAAGAGGATAGTGATGACCACAGCAGTGGTTTTTATACTTTTCCTTGTTAAATTAGATTTGGTTCAGGTAATCACCTAATCAGTACCTCATTAAGTAAAATGAGGTGTGCCTGTGTTGGAATTTAACAGACACTGGAATGGAATGGCTGACATACATGTAGTGATGCTGATTTAAGAAAAATTAGGAGTGGACTCTTAATTTTTTCCAGAGCTGTATAATACATATATTAGTATATGTTTAAAAAGATATAGGCATATTCAAAATATATGTTTTTGAAATATATGTCAATATATAATACTTTGGTGTGGGTCGGCAGAGTGGCAGCTGGAATCTTCAGGTATCGTCTTGATCTGCAACACAAACAGGAGGACTTTGGACAGGGACAGCAACAAGTCCTTTAAGTCTAGTACTCTGGAGGTGTGGGCCAAGACTTCAGGTCCTCCTAAGTTTAAACGGGACAGGATTTGTATGGCATTCTGACTGTCTCAGGTTTTGAGACAATGCCAACAACTTTGAATTGTGTCACTTTGTCGCAAGAGACATTTGTAAGGTTACTGAGAGATTGTGAGGTGTTAGCTGTCACTACAAAACTTTAAGCCCTTAAAATATCATTCATGTTGCCTTAAATTACCCCTGAACTCATATCAAGTACCTTAATATGAATTAAGAGGTACTTAATATCATTTTTAAATCCCTTAAATGGTGCATTAATTTGAAAAGTCAAATTTAGATCCTTGAAATATGCCTTCATTTTGGTTTTTGGTTAGACCTCTTAATATTTATATTTATATATATATATATATATATATATATATATATATATATATATATATATATTTATTTATATTTATTTATATAATGTAAAGATATTTTAACAGTGTGTTGAGTTTCCACAATAATCATACCTTAATCCCTTACTTATTAAGTTAAGGGCACATTCAGAGATTACTTGAATTTTCCATTAATCATATATTCATTTATTTTTATTACTTCATTTTTGACACATCCTCACTCAGTAATGACAGTTCTCTTCTCAAAGTGCTGAGGTACTGTTGTTGTGTGTGTGTGTGTGTGTGTGTGTGTGTGTGCATACACACGAAGATAGTAGTTCACGCGCATGGCATTGAAAACCACTTTCGCACACGTGCTGCCTAGCAACAACAGGTGCACTGCCTTCACGTGCTTTAACTTTGTAAAAATTGACATTGCTGCTGAGGTGAGTGAGAGACCATGGTGTGTGTATATGGAGAGAGAGCCAAACAAAGGCACTGCGTAAAGTGCAGACTTCAATTATAAAACAACAAACAGGGTGAACCTGGAAACAGAGTGTACACCTAAACAATTTGTACGTCAGGAATCGACACTCCACATTTAACAATCAAGCACAAGGACAATGAGCGCAGAGGGAACATATATGCACTTCAGATGAGGGGATATGGAACAGGTGTGTGTAATGACAAGACAACAACAGTCTAGGGTTCGTTAATGAAAAGGGGGCGGTGGCAGCTAGTAGACCGGTCGAGCACTGTATTCTGCAAATGGCCAGAGGGGGGAGCCGGTTCAGAGGATGACAGAGACAGGTAATGTCATGACTAACAGCGAACTTAAAATGGATGGATTTAATGAAAGGTATGTTTTTCTTATGTTTTTCAGATATATAATAATTACATGTGTTACCTATTGTGAAGTAAGAATAATGTTTTGTTGTTTTTTTGGCATCAAGCTTTCAAAGACTATGAATTAAGGGAAACACATCCCGAACTAGCTGAGACAAAATATGGCGATTATGATTAGCTAGCTTCTTAGCTAGCTAAACTTACATGATGTGGCAGGTAAATTATAATGTTCTCATAATCTTTAACGCAGTACAATGTTAGACTGGTCAGGTCTTAAGTAAAGTAGACATGTTATTGTCAGGTGACTCCTAAAGAACCACAAAGGGCAATTGGCAGGAAAACCACTTCTGATGTTGATGCTGTTGCTTCTCAGACAGTGTTGCCAGATTTGATTGACTGTAAACCACACAATCACCCGCAGTCTCCAGAAAAAAAAACGACTGAACCTATACAACCATATTTTTAAATCGACCCGCACAAGCCCATTTTTGCCCGCAAACTGTCAATAAAAATAGCCCAATTGTGCCGGAAACCTCCCCAACTGGCAACACTGTTCTCAGGGTTGCCAAAGAAGAAAGAAGAGTGAGAGGAGAGAGCCAGAGAGAAAGAGAAGGATGAAGGAGAAGAAAGAGTGAGAGGGATCGAGAGGAGAGATGGAAAAATCTGCCGGAGGAGGAGAAGCACCCCCGCAAAAATGATTTAAAAAAACAAATACTCTTATGTCAAACCATTTAAAAAACAAATACTCTTATGTCCTGTAAATGCTTTCAAGCCTATGCCTGGTAAGCGGCATCAAATGATAAAGAAGGAATACTAAAAGAAAGGTGATTTTTTTATTGTCAAATTCAGTTAATACATTAAAAATCTGACTTACACTTTTTGATAATTCATTTACACATGCAGTATATTTTAAGGTATTTTAAACATCAGGGGTGACTTCAATGGAATGTGGTGTAATTTAATTGATTTCTTTTCCTATTAGCTACACTGTAAAAAGTAACTTAATTGAGTAAAAAGTAATTGCATGTCAACTCTCATTGAGAAAGTAATGTATGTACAGCACAGCAGAGACTAACACAGCATTTTGTAATGCTTCAACTCTTCTTAGCTCAACTTTTTACAGCGTACCCATTATTCCACACAGAGGTAAGACATTAATTGTTGTGTAGTTTTGATTAAGGGGTATATTGAGGGATTTTGGTAGGTTAAAAACTAATGATTATAACACATAACATTGAATTTAAAACATGACAATGTGCGCGCAAATTATGAGAGATGTGTGTGCATCGTGGTTGCAGAATCACCACCAATCTAGCATGGTAACCGATAGTTACTGATATAATGAGTAGTTAAATCTGATTGTAGCTAGTGAGCAAGACAGTGAGGGAAAGTTTTACTTTTTCCCTATGCTTTTGGAATATTAATGTTCATTATCAGAGTAAGATCAGAACTGCAATACTCCAGTAAACTTTCATTAAATAATCAGCTTGGCAGACCCATATCCACTGGCACCCTGTTATGGATGGACGACCGAACAAAATTATGAAACGCAGTTTGAGTCTTTGCATGTTAATAGAGATAAGCTTATTGAACTCATAATTTGAATATGACTTCATGTCACTTAATTATTTAACATGTACATCATCTTTATGTCCTGGTTACACACTCACTTGCAATGGATTTCACTGTGATTCACCATACAGGACGCTGTGCAGGAGACCTTCACATTCTCAAGCTCTGGGACAGCTGGCCAGAAAAAAGTTAACTAGCAGAGCAATGTAAACAATGTTTGCCCACCCAAAAATATAATGTATTTTAGTTGCATAACTAGCAATATGTAATGTCATCATCTAAACAATACCTGTAATTATTTATAAGGTCATTTGAACACTATCTGTTCCAGATTAGCTATATGTTATGATGCTGCTTTCATATCCGGCGATGCAGAGGCCTACAGCTCATCCAGGGCCAATCTGAAAAGGGGCATCAAGATGGCTAAACATGACCACAAACTGTGGATTGAGGAGCACTTCAACAACAGCTCTGATCCCCGATGCATGTGCATTCAAACCATTAGACTACAGACCAAAGAACCCTACCCCCACAGCCAGCGACGTCTCCTTCACCAATGAGTTAAACAGGTTCTACGCCTCTTCGGCAGGGACAACAAAGAGCCAGCCATTAAAGTTGAACTCCCCCCAGATGACCCCCCCTCAGACTATCCACCGCAGATGTGTCATCTGCACTGAGCAGGGTAAATGCACGCAAGGCTCCTGATGGCGTCCCTGGGCGTGTGCTCAGAGCATGCGCTGGGCAGCTGGCCCGAGGTCTTTACTGACATTTTCAACCTGTCACTGGCCCAGGCGGTTGTCCCAACGTGCTTCAAGACCGCAACCATTGTGCCACTGCCAAAGCAGCCCACATAGCAGTTGACTCTGGACCGGATCCACCTCCAAACCGGCAGAACCGTATTATAGTCGCAACCTGCATACAGATTGGAGTGGGCGTGTCATTTGAACTCACAGTCAGTTAGCAGAATCAAAGCAGTTACGGGCCGGAACTATGTGAACGAGCGCGCAAATTGTCTCGAGAAGATGATCATCTATTTTTGGAGAAGCAGCATCCAGACGGACATCCAGTTCCAGCTTTTCAAAAAAGATAACGGTAAGGCAAAATATATTGTGGTCAAACTGTTTTTAATGGTGTTTAATGCTTGTTAACATAATTTTAAGTTTTGAAATTTAAGCTTACCATAACTTAAGCTTGCCAATACCGTCAAAGAGAGGCATCTGCTTGCTTTTTAGCTGGGCTAGCTTGCTAGCTGTGTAGATAACGGCAATCGTGCCAGAAACATATCTAGGTAGATGACGGACATCTGGAATATAGTTTTTCTAGTGTGTAGTTAATGTTAACCAATATAAAAACGTTACAATTAAAGCACAATTAAAGTGTTCACCCGCCCTGTCTTTCTTTTGTCACAAATATTCCTTTTTAGAGACAACATGAAAAGGAGGCAACCTCCACTGACAAGCTCCGGAGTCAGGCGGAGGGCCCGCTTTTCTCTAGAAGTGACACTGATGGAAACAGTGACTGTGACTCTAGTGACACTGATGGAAACAGTGACTGTGACTCTAGAGTCGCTCCTCAGGTGGCGGATGGAAATTCAGATGGTCTTCCCACAGACATAGAATGGGCAGAAGGAGAATTTTTTTCAGAGTCTAATGAAGAAGCAGAATTTTCAGATGAACATCTGAGCCTTTTGGATAGCTTGGCCAGTTGGGTTGTACAGCTCAGTTTTTCTTTAGTAGCGCTCATAGCCCTCCTTAGTTTGTTGAGGATGTACCACCCAGAACTGCCCAAGATGCTAGGACTATCCTCAAAACACCAACAGCGTATAAAATCCAAGAAAAATGTGGCGGGTTGTATCATCATAGAGGTATCTTGACAGCGCTTTGTGACACCTTAACTCAACTGATTGACAATGTTGCTGATGGCTTTACATTCAGGTTGCAGATTAATATTGATGACTTACCACTGTTTAAAAGCACAAATATCCAGTTGTGGCCTATTTTAGGACTTCTGTTAAGTGTTCCAATGAAGGAACCTGTTGTTATTGGCCTTTTTTGTGGTAGAAAAAAAACAATTCCAGCTGAAGAATTTTTGCATGACTTCACACGAGTTACAACAACTACAGAGAGGATTTGATTTCATAGGGAAAAAAGTGTTCATTTAACTAGATTCTGTAATTTGTGATACCCCTGCTACGGCATTTGTAAAAACACAAAAGCTCACAATGTATATCATGGATGTGATAAATGTTCCCAGCCAGGTGTTTCCATTAACGGACGAATGACATTCCCCATAAATGATTACATGTTACGGACTGATACATCATTTTCAGAGCGAGCTGATGAGGACCATCACCATGAAGGACCTCATGGATTTTCAGATTTAGATGTTGGTATGGTAACTCAGCTTCCCCTAGATTACATGCACCTTGTATGTTTAGGTGTAATGCGTCGATTGTTAAACATTTGTCCTCTAGGCTTGTTGACAGGATTTCAGAAAGTCTAACTCAGATGAGTAGGTACATACCAGTAGAGTTTGCAAGGAAACCAAGGTCCCTCAGTGTGTTAGATTGTTGGAAAGCTACTGAGTTAAGACAATTTCTCTTGTATACAGGCCCTGTTGTTCTGGCACCATATATGAACAGTAATTTATATAACAATTTCATGTTGTTATTTACTGGAATTTCCATCCTTGTCAGTACACAGCTCTGCTCTGTGTATAATAATTATGCACACACATTGCTCACCACGTTTGTATGTCATTTTGGGGAGCTGTATGGCAGAGATGCTTTTGTGTATAATGTGCATTCTTTGGTCCACCTATCTGCAGATGCACAACTACATGGTTGTTTGGACTCTATCTCGGCTTTTCCATATGAAAATAACCTCCATAAACTGAAGAGGATAGTGAGAAAGCCAGAATTTCCCCTTGCTCAGATAATAAGAAGGTTATCAGAGGCACAAAAGATTTGTAGCATTGAGTTGTGTTGTAAGAGTTTAAGAAGGCAACATTATGTTGGACCTGTTCCTGATGGCCTTCAAGCTGAAGCACAGTTCAGAGAGCTACATACACAAAAATAGAAACTGAAAGTTTCCACAGGTGATAATGTTTTGCCATAGGCAGAGATAACTGTGTTTTACATAACATCACTCAATCTGTGGAGGGAATCTATGTAGCATTTGAAGTTTTCAAAATAATTGAAAAGTTCTTCAACTATCCCATGAGCTCTTTCATTTCTCAGAATATTTATTGTCTCTCAACCAACCAGGCCATTTAACGTGGCTAAAGTATCAGAGATCTCTTATAAGTGTGCTCCTACCTTATAAAGATAGGTTTGTTGTCATGCCTTTCTTACATATTGTTAGGGCATAGTTTTGGTGGTGGGCATAGAAAGTGAGGGTGGGGAGCTGAGTAGTGACCCTAACCCAAAAGACTAAAGATTGACTTAACACTGCTGAGACAAACAGAAATGAAGAAGAGCGCGCTTTACTCCACAAAGGGTTCTGGATACTCGATTTTAATGACATACAGTATCGCATAGTGAGTTGTTTATCTTCATGGTGTGTTAGAGGTCTCACAAACTACAGTAAGCATACACTCAAAAGCAGACCTGCTGACAAAAGTGCTGAAAAAGACTTGTCTTGTTCTGTAGATTTTTTTTTTGTGATGACTAGCAGTCAGCGTTTAGCTTAGTGACAAACAGGGTCCAAAATTAAAAAGCACTCACATTTTTTTTTTCAGATGTATATGATAGAGGAATTTACTGAGGCCAAGACAGTAAAGATAATATCGGAGGCTTGGTTTGAAGATGGTGTGACGTGGTGGCCAAACTAAAAGAATTATGAACGAATCAATAGGGCTGTCCAAAAACTGGAGGAGCCAGGACCAGACTGGAGATTGTACAACGTTCGAGTCCTCTCAAGAGCTGGTAAGGATCCATTCAACGATCGGTCCTATTAAGTGTTAAGTTATCAAGTATTTGTTTACAGAGTCAATTAACCTTAATTTAACAAAAAAAAGATTGTGTCCCTTTACAATAAATTTTGAACAAAGAAAATTGAGATTATTTTGCTTTTAATCACGATTAACTGTGAACAATCATGCAATTAAATATTTTTATTGATTGACAACCCTACTTTATAGTTAACAGTGATTGATTTTGGACATAAGGCTAATTTGAGAGTTTGCAGAGGTAGACTAATAATTCATCTTTTCTTAATTCTGATCAGGTGACTACCAAAAGGCAAGAGAAAAACTGAGGGCCTCCCTGATCTGCGGTACTTCAGAGTTGCAGACAGACAATGAGGAAGAAGTAACTACCAAAAGAAAAATTGAGCCAAGGTTTGGTATTTGCAGACAAGTGACACATATACAATATTTAGACATTTACTGTAGGCAGATACAGATATTGCAAGACTAACATTGTTTTTTGCTGTTGATCGGATGGTAAAGAAAGCAATGGTTTTACATAAGCATAACAAAAATTTTGGACTGTTTGGCTGTTTAATCCTGCAGTACTTTAGAAGTCAAACAGGGATTCCTAGTGCAGACTCGTAGTGTTGACTAATTGAATATTTGGAGTGTCTGGTTAACAAAAATTTTCATATTTTAAAGCTGCCTCTAGATTCAATTTTCTAATTCTCTCAAGTAGTTTTTTAACTAGGTCTTGGGGTGTTTTTCTTTTTTTGTTAGGGTCATTTTTGGTGATACCGACTCTGACAATGAGCTAGAGGAGGGGAACAAGAGGAGATGCACCAATTTCTCCTCCACTCCAGCGCCACATATTCCTCCACCTACTCCTAACATGCCTTTTAAAGAATCTTGCCAGACCTCTTCAGGACCTCTGCCAGACCCGAGGCATACTGAATCTCTTTGTTCCACAGGTATTGTACCACTTCCATTGATCTGGCTATTCTCTTCTTAGCTTAAAACGAAGATATATTGCACATTTTATTTTTAATGTACTTAGAAAAAGTACCCAAAAAAAAACATTAAATGCGTTTACAATTTTGACTGTATAATAGATATGATAGCTCAAAACAGATCAGTAATGTAACTGATAACTGAAAGCCAATGGTTAACGTATTACAGGTGAGTAGTGCAACAGTGTCCGGGGGGGGTTATGGTAAAGTGATGGGTCACAGAGTTCACAGAGTTCTCTGGGTCACAGAGTTTAGCAGGGTTACAGTGGATATATATTTGAAGATAAAAAGAGACTCTTCATCAATTTTAGTCATGATACTGTATATACATTCAGATTTGTTTATTTTATTTACTATGTACATACATTTGTCATGTTATACATATATCAAGTATTTACCAGTAAATATGAACATAATAAAAAAGACATTGTCACATAACTTCTCAGCTGCTGCACCACTTGTTGCCATTCCTACTTGCATGCCTTCAAGTACTTCACACCAATTCACTGCTGGACCTCTGCAATCTAAACGTGGTCATTGCACAGGTACTACACTAAATTGTTTTATAAAACTGTGCTTTTCAAAGTACTTCGCTGTTAGCAAAACCAATGTGTTCAATGTACCTCTCCCCAGCTCCAGTGCCACTTGTTCCTACCCCTACGTCTCGCATGCCCTTAAGTCCTATGCACCGGATCTGTTCCACTCCTCTGTCAGATGATAACCAAGACTATTCCTTCATCCCTACCTTGAGACTGGGGAAGACCGGCACTGGATCTGTTCCTTGCTAAGGTAAAATCTTTCTAAAACAGTCTATGATCATATAAATCATGTAAATAGGTGGTCTTTAGAACTACTATACCCCATATATGATAGATATGTTTGAATGAAGGTGGAAAAAAATACCTTTTATATATCAACAGTTCGTAGCGGCTCAGTGGCTCAGCTGCACATCCTAACTTTGCTGGAACATATCAAGGAACAGCAAATGCAGCTTGCTGCTGCTGTGAATAATATTGCGGCTAGAATGGGGACGGAAACTCCTGTGGCTGAGATGCCTCACAATGCCTCACAATGGTCAGTGTCCCACTGGCCACCATGTCTGAAGTAGAGGAGTTGGAGGAGTGGCATAAAGATGCAAGGCATTCACAGGCTAAGCAAAATATGGTATGATAATTTTCTTTTTTAAATCACTTTTATGCTGTTCAGTCTACTGTGTAAGGAATAAACCATATCTGGCAGTGCAGTTTTTATTTACATTAAATTCAACGATTCCATTTATTGGAATATAAATATAAAATTGACATTGAACATGGTAGATCAAATGAGGTTTGAATAATCGTGCGCAATAATTTTGAATGGGGATAAGGCCACTTTCATTGGAACTAACTGAAATACTTTTCTGTCTTGTCAGATTTCTGCTCTCGGTACTGCAGGAGGACAGAACACCAAAAGAGTAACATGGAATATACTGTCAAGGATCTTCTCGGATACAGTGGCCAAAAAAATTAACTGGAAAGGAGTCAATGGGAAAAAGTGCTTCAAAGAAATGCTCACAAGAAGTTTGTTGATCAGTAAGTATTGTAGACTACTGTGTGGGCTTTTTTTTTACTACTTCATAACAGTGCTGATGTAAGGCACAACAGTACACATACTGTACATTTAACCATGCTATTTTCAACACTCTGGATTACTCATTTTAAAGCTATATGTAGAAATTCACAGTGATTTATTTTAAACCTTTTAATATAAAACCTGCAGCGAATATTGTAAATGAGTGTGTCAATATATTAAACTATCATAAATATTTGACACGTCGGCACCATTCCTATAAAAAACAGCTCAGTCAGCCCGTTCTCAGGCTTCTGTTGTTGTTTTTTGTTTACATTTACTATTTGAACACGACCATACCTTAAACATCATCCAATCAGGGAGGATCGAGGATCAATTTCAGTGTTTTAAATTCTGGTCATCATATTCTCTCAGCGCAATATAGCTCCTTTAAGTGTTAAAGTTGAGGTACTATTTGAGGACAGTAATTATTGAATTATTAAATCCTCTAAAGCAATTATCAAAACAGTGGGTTAGCTGGGGTAAGTGGAAAATTGAGAATTTCTGTTGGTGATGCGGTGATTCTCAACAGGGGCTGTAAGGAAGAACCAAGCGGCTAGCAGTGCTCCAGACAGTGAGATCGACGCATGCGCGATAAGATGGTTTGACCTGGCATCTGACCGTGGAGGTGGCCGCAAAGATCGTGCCAAGGCTAAAGAGGTATTAACAGTAAATTTCATATAAAACATTGTACAAGTATTTTGCAGCAACATTTATTTTGTTTTTAACTTAACAATTGTTTGTTTATAGGCATCACGAAATCCCACCAAATAACAGTGGCTGACCTTCTAAAGGTACTGCATATTTTCAGACTGGTCTCAGAAGGATGACGTAGACTATTTTACGTAAATTTTAGGCAGGGGATTTCATAAATATATTACGTGCAGTAAAATAACGTTAGAGTCGGAATGGAGAAAAAAAAGCAGTAACCGTGGTTTAAACCGGGGACCTTCCACATCCTAGATAGGCACGCTACCCACTACTCCACTGAGGAACCTGTACTCAGTCTTGGCGAGTGGTATTGTCACAACATAAATATGTTTGAAGTGATTTTCTTTCTAATACTAACCCAGATCATAACCCTAACCTTAACCCCAGTGCTCTGATACCTAACCTTAACCCTAACCTGAACCCCAAAGCTGTGAGACGTAACCCTAACCAAACCTTAACTTAACCTTTTTTGTTTCCTAACCGTAGCCCAAACCTTAACCCAAAACTTAACCCCGGTGCTGTGAGATCTAACCTTAACCCTAACCCCAGTGCTGTGATGCCTAATGTTAACGTAACGTTAACGATAAAATGCTTTTATAACATATTCTAGCAACCTTGTTGTTGCTGTTACTCATCCAAAATCCCCATGTCTAGTGTGGGGCAGTGGGTAAAGCGACTGCCTCCTTATCCCAACGTTGCCGGTTTGAAACACAGTTCAATCATTTTGTTAAAAAATCGTCTTTCATAGCGTTCGTACATATCATACGTTTGTCTGGCGTTCGTATGTTATTTTACGTTTTAATAGCGCTCGTAACATTTGATACGTTGTAATAGCGTTCGTAAGATATGTTACGTTTTAATATTTTCGTTATGTATCATACGTTTTGGTGGCGCATTGTAATGTAACCTAACGTAACGTCACATATCATACGAAATCAGGTGCCATGGATTTTCGTAAAATAGTCTACGTAGGTTCCTGAGACCAGGATGATATTTTACATATATTTTACATTCATGATTACTGTTACATCCCCACAACTATGTGTCCTTATTGTGTCCTACAGTATGTTTCCTCTGTTTTTCCCACCTCTCCTGTTGCTTTATCGTTAGGTGTCCGCCACTAATTGGTCTTCAAGAGATGTGTGTTTTGTGGAGACAACTTACTGTAGTAAATGTGTATTAATATGTGAATTGATTTGGTAATAAATTGTTGACATCATTGTTTGCTTCTTTTTTAATTACTTTAACTAATTTAATGGGGACAACTGGTTAGCCGAGAACTACTTCAGATACAGCCCATATTTGCACCAAAAAGATACAAAAATCTTCAATCAATCTGGAGATGGCTGTGTGCTGGCCTAGATGCGAAAGGACGTTGGGCCCGGGTCCAATCTACCAATCTGGCCCAGAACGTATGCAGTTCCAGTATGGAACTGATTCAGGTCTGGCCCACCTTTGGGACAAATAATAAAAAATAATCTCATCCGTTCTGCAGCTGGCCCAGTGCCGGTCCAGAAGTGGAAAAACGGATCAGCGCCGGTATTGGCCCGTTGTGCCAAAGGACACTGGCCCGGGTCAGTTTTACAGATCTGTGATCTATGATTTTTGTTATCTGGGAGTCGACTGCGTCTAGCCAAAGTGACTTCCAACCTGTTGCACTCACCCCCACAATAATGAAGTGCTTCGAAAGACAAGTTCTGGCCAACCTTAAGTCCTGCCTCTCCCCTACACTGGATCCCTACCAGTTTGCCTACTGGTTGAACAGGTCTACAGAGGACGCCATCTCCACAGCTTTACGCTCTGCCCTGACACACCTGGACAAAACCAAGACCTATGTGAGGATGCTATTCAAAGACTTTAGCTCAGCATTCAACACGGTCATCCCCTCTAAGCTCGTCAACAAATCCCATGACCTGGGGATCAGCCCATCTCTCTGCAACTGGACTTTCGACTTCCTAACCAACAGACCCCAGTCTGTCAGGTTAGAAAACTTAACCTCCCCTACCCTGATCTTGAACACTGGTTTTCCACAAGGCTGTGTGCTGAGCCCCCTCCTGTATTCCCTCTTCACCCACAACTGCATTCCTGTACACAGTTCCAACACCATCGCCAAGTTTGCTGACGACACAACGGTGGTAGAACCAGTAACAATGAAGAGTCAGCATACAGAGAGGAGGTCAAGCGCCTGTCGGCATGGTGCACTGAGAACAACCTTGTCCTCAACGCAAAGAAAACCAAGGAGCTCATTGTTGATTACACATAGTCCAAAGGCTGCAGTCACGCCCCAGTTCTCATCGATGGTACTGAGGTGGAGCGTGTGTTCGGCTTCAAATTCCTGGGTGTCCACATCTCTGAGGACCACTCCTGGACCCACAACATCTCAGCTCTGGTCAAAAAGGCGCAGCAGCGCCTGTACGTTTTGAGGAGGCTGAGGAAGGCCTGCCTGTCCTCCAAGATCCTTGTGAATTTTTACCACTGCACAGTCGAAAGCATTCTGACTAATTGCGCCACAGTGTAGTTTAGCGGTTGTTCCGTAGTCGACTGGAAGGCCCTGCAATGGCTGGTGAAAGCACATCATCCAGAACATCACTGGTGCCCAGCTCCCAGCCATCATAGCCCACCAGCGCAAGCGGTGTCTGCACAGGGCTCGCGAGATCATCAAGGACTCTTCACATTCTTGCCACAAACTGTTTGCCCTCCTACCATCAGGCAGGCGGTACAGGTCTCTTCGTTCCCGCACCAGCAGGCTCAGGAACAGTTTCGTTCCATCTACTGTAACCATGCTGAGCTCTGTGACCCATCACTGACCACACCCCCCGCCTCTCAGGGACCTTGTTGCACTACTCCTTTGTACTACTGGACACTGACACTGCCTTGCAAAGTCTGATAATGTTGTTACAGGTATGTGTTTAACTCGGGAACCTCACTGCTGCTATCCCTGCATTTCAATTGCACATGCACCTTGCACATTCAATTTGCCTTGATTGTACTTTTAGAATTGTCACCGTACTTGTACTTTTCAGTTGTTACATACGCATGTCTACCTCAGGGACCTCATTGCTGCTATCTCTGCATCCTGGTTGCACATGCCACCTTACTCCTTCAATTTGCCTCAATTGCACATTTAGGATGCCTCTTGGAATTTCTATTTGTACCTGCACAACTATTTATTCCACTTGTAACATACACTATACTTAATACTTGTACATTTTCTGCCTTCCTCTATTTGTCCTAATTGCACCTTTAGTATTGCCATTCATACTGCATTTGCCTTCACTGCACATCTATACATCAATCAATCATTAAAATCTATTTATAAATCCCGTTTTACATCAGCAGTTGTCACAAAGTACTTTTACAAAACACCCGGCCTTAAAACCCAAGGAGCAAACAACAATAGTGCTGAATTTCAGTGTCTAGGAAAAACTCCCTAAAAAGGCCAAAATTTAGGAAGAAACCTAGAGCGGAACCAGGCTCAGAGGGGTGACCAGTCCTCCTCTGGCTGTGCCGGGTGAACATATTAAGGGTACAATTGTAATAATTAATAAATGCATGTGAGCTGAGTCCAGAGTCTATTTAAACCTAGTCCAGGTCGGAAGCATGACCAGATGTGATATACATTCCACTTGTAATACACTTACAGTTGTGCTCAAAAGTTTGCATACCCTTGGAGAATTGGTAATGTATGTACCATTTCTAAAGAAAACATGAGTGAGCAGGCAAAACACGTCTTTTATTTCTTATGGGATTTATATTCAACTGTAGGACATAACAGAATGGCACAATCATAAAACAAAACATGGCAACAAAGAAAAAAACTGAACTGACCCTGTTCAGATGTCTGCATACTCTCAGTTTTTAATATTGTGTATTGCCCCCTTTAGCATCAATGAAAGCAGTCTTTTGTAATTGTTGTGTATGAGGGCCCGAATTCTTGCAGGTGGTATAGCTGCCCATTCATCTTGGCAAAATGCCTCCAAGTCATGCAAAGTCTTTGGTCGTCTTTCATGAACCGCACGTTTGAGATCTCCCCAGAGTGTCTCGATCATATTAAGGTCAGGAGACGGTGATGGCCACTCCAGAACCTTCACATTTTTCTGCTGTCAACTTGGCCTTGTGCTTAGGGTCATTGTCGTGCTGGAAAGTCCAAGAGTGTCCCATGCGCAGCTTCCATGCAGAAGAATGCAAATTGTCTGCCAGTATTTTCTGATAACATGCTGCATTCATCTTGCCATCAGTTTTCACATGATTCCCAGTGCCGTTAGAGCTCACAAACCCCCAAAACATCAGTGAGCCACCACCATGCTTCACAGCCTTGTTGACCCCTTTCCAAACATAGCGCTTATGGTTGTGACAATTAAGCTCTATTTTGGTCTCGTCACTCCAAATTACTGTGTGCCAGAAGCTGTGAGGCGTGTCAAGGTGTTGACGGGCATATTGTAACTGGGCATTTTTGTGGCATTGGCGCAGTAAAGGCTTCTTTCTGGCAACTCGATCATGCAGCTCAATTTTGCAGCCTGTATTACTCCTGAGGTTACCTGTGGGTTTTTCTTTGTATCCCAAACAATTCTTCTGGCAGTTTTGGCTGAAATCTTTCTTAGTCTACCTGACGTTGGCTTGGTATCAAGAGATCCCTGAATATTCCACTTTTAAATAAGTGATTGAACAGTACTGACTGGCATTTGCAAGGTATTGGATATTTTATATTCTTTTCCAACTTCATAAAGTTCCATTACCTTGTCACACAGTTCTTTGACAGTTCTTTTCTGCTCCCCATGGCTCAGTATCTAGTCTGCTCAGTGCATCCGCTTGAGAGCTAACAAACCCATTGACTATTTATACACAGACACTAATTGCAATTTTAAAATCAACAAGTGTGGGAAATTCAACTTGAATTGCCATTTTCACCTGTGTGTGTCACCTTGTGTGTCTGTAACAAGGCCAAACATTCAAGGGTATGTAAACTTTTCATTAGGGCCATTTGGGTGATTTCTGTTATCATTATGATTTGAAAAGAAGACAAACAAATATGTGATAATAAATGGCTTCATATGATCACTATTCTTCAATAAAAGACAGTTTTTTTTGCATGATCAGTCATATTTTCATAATCAATGCTAAAATTTCACAATTTCTTCCAGGGAATGCAAACTTATGAGCACAACTGTAATACTTTTAAATTTTCTGCCCTCTTCTACTTGCACTTCTGGTTAGATTCTAACTGCATTTTGTTGTACTGTGCTTGTACTTGTTCAATGGCAATAAAGTTGAATCTAATCTAAATCTAATGTTATGTTTTGCTTTGGCAACCTGGCTCAGTATAGTTTTGCTTGCTTTATTTCAATAGAACAACAAGTGCCTACTAGCTACAGTGGATATAAAAAGTCTACACATCCCTGTTAAAATGCCAGGTTTTTGTGATGTAAAAGAATGAGACAAAGATAAATCATGTCAGAACTTTTTCCACTTTTAATGTAACCTATAATGTGAACAATTCAATTGAAAAACAAACTGAAATCTTCGAGGGGGAAAAATGAAAAATAAAAACTTACAATAACCTGGTTGCTTAAGTGTGCACACCCTCTTATAACTGGGGATGTGGCTGTGTTCAGAATTAACCAATCACATTCAAACTCATGTTAAAAATACGTCATTACACACCTGCCATCATTTAAAGTGACTCTGATTAATCACAAATAAAGTTCAGCTGTTCTAGTAGGATTTTCCTGACATTTTCTTAGTTGCATCTCAGAGCAAAAGCCATGGTCCGCAGAGAGCTTCCAAAGCATCAGAGGGATCTCATTGTTGAAAGATATCAGTCAGGAGAGGGGTAAAAAATAATTTCCAAAGCATCAGATATACCATGGAGCACAATGAAGACAGTCATCATCAAGTGGAGAAAATATGGCACAACAGAGACATTACCAAGAACTGGACGTCCCTCCAAAATTGATGAAAAGACGAGAAGAAAACTGGTCAGGGAGGCTTCCAAGAGGCCTACAGCAACATTAAAGTAACTGCAGGAATTTCTGGCAAGTACTGGCTGTGTGTTACATGTGACAACAATCTCCCGTATTCTTCATATGAATGGGTTATGGGGTAGAGTGGCAAGACGGAAGCCTTTTCTTACAAAGAAAAACATCCAAGCCTGGCTGAAGTTTGCAAAAACAAACATCAAGTCTCCCAAAAGCATGTGGGAAAATGTGTTATGGTCTGATGAAACCAAGGTTGAAGTTTTTTGCCATAATTCCTAAAGGTATGTTTGGCGCAAAAACAACACTGCACATCACCCAAAGAACACCATACCCACAGTGAAGCATGCTGGTGGCAGCATCATGCTTTGGGGCTGTTTTTCTTTAGCTGGAACCGGCGCCTTAGTCAGGGTGGAGGGAATTATGAACAGTTCCAAATACCAGGCAATTTTGGCACAAGACCTTCAGGTGTCCGTTAGAAAGCTGAAGATGAAGAGGAAGTTCACCTTCCAGCAGGACAAAGACCCAAAGCACACATCCAAATCCACAAAAGCATGGCTTCACCAGAAGAAGATTAACGTTTTGGAATGGCCCAGCCAGAGCCCAGACCTGAATCCAATTAAATGTCTGTGGGGTGATCTGAAGAGGGCTGTGCACAGGAGATGTCCTCGCAATCTGACAGATTTAGAGTGCTTTTGCAAAGAAGAGTGGGCAAATATTGCCACGTCAAGATGTGCCATGCTAATAGACTCCTACCCAAAAAGACTGAGTGCTGTAATAAAATCAAAAGGTGCTTCAACAAAGTATTAGTTTTAGGGTGTGCACACTTATGCAACCAGGTTATTGTGTGTTTTTTATTTTTCTCCCTGAAGGATTTCAGTTTGTTTTTCAATTGAATTGTTCACGTTATAGGTCACATTAAAGGTGGAAAAAGTTGTGACATGATTTATCTTTGTCTCATTCTTTTACATCACAAGAACCTGGCTGTCACGGCGGTTGTGGAGTGCAGGGTAGGAACCAGGCGCAGGCATGACTCACGTTCATGGGTTTTATTTAAAATGAAACCAAAACCAAATAACAAACGGAAAACTATAACTAATAACTGATTGAAATAAAAGTGTGCGACACCGCGTCTTACACATACAAACATTCAAACAGTTAAATCAATAGTTGACACTCACCAACAAACTCAGTGACATGAAACAATGATCCACACAACACACACGAAGGGAGCAAACTAAATACACAGATAACGAGACAAACACAAGACTGCTGGGAGTGAAGCACCGGTGTTAGACATCAACTTAAGTAACTAGGGTATGGACAAGACAACATCACACAAGGACCACAAGAGGGCAGGACAACACGATAAATAAACAACCTGCCATACTCATTACACTGGCATTTTAACAGGGGTGTGTAGACTTTTAATCCACTGTACATGGATTAATAAATCATTACTAAGAATATTGGACATATTTTTTTCTGATCATTATTTGCAGGCTGATTGCATTGGTTTCTACATTATTTTGCATGCAAGGTCCAAGCGCATTCCTGCCTGACGTCAGTGTGACATTGACTGAATGAGGTAAAGAAGTTATTCAGAGAATGTTATTGAAAATCTATATTATCTGCGTATATCTTTGAGAAGGGAAACAGCTAGCAATAGTAAGATTTTACCGCGGGATGCCTATGCCAAGCACCAATGGAGTGAAAGTTCTGCCCCATGTCCTAATTTGTCAATTTTGGTCAAATTTGACGATATAATCTTTTTTCTCAGGCTCTCTGAGTCCAAGGCTTCATGTCATGTGCCTTTTATTGAGGAGTGGCTTGCCTCTAGACACTGTACCATAAAGGCCCGATTGATGGAGTGCTGTAAAGATGGTTGTTATATTTAATCAATTATAAATTGAGTTAATAACATTAAAAAAAATTGGAGAAGGGGAATGGGTTTGAATACTTACCGAAAGGAACTGTAATGCTACTAACAGCTGGGATATCATGACTTATACTACTTCATCTTATAGACAATCCTCTTAATGTTCCTACCAGAGGGACTCGTCATCTAGGATTCAGGGTCACCTGCAGTTCAGGAGCATACTTAGCAGTCACCAATAACAACCATCATTTATGTTGTTTGAAATGAGGATCATGACTGTTGCCTGAACAGTTACACTGTAAAAAAAAGGAAGACCCAAGATTAGCAGAAATTAATTATATTGGTTGACTCAATGTAGGGGGCGGTGGACTTGCATTTGAAACTGGCTGAATGCTCCAAGTACGCATTTGACGAAGCTACATTAGTGCTTGTCCCAACCCTAAACTCTAACCCCAACCCTAATCTTAACCAAACCATTGTACAACTTAACATAAATTGCGTGATTTGGTAGTTGGACAGTAAGTTCCGCCCTTTCCAATGAGTCAACCACAGCTATTTATTTCTTCCTCCGCTGGAGTTTCAAAAACTCAAACATGACTTGGAGGCGGATCTGCCCAATTTCATTTCTGCCTTCAGGGAAAACTTCAGACACCCTAAGATTAAGGATACACTTTGGGATAATCACAAAAGCAACCACTTAATTCTGTGTATTACTATTGTCACCAAACAGTATTGTGAAAAAGCCCTATAAAATTAAAAGCTCTTTCCAGGTTTTGCAGACTGTTTGGAGTAGTTATCATGCCAAACAGTCAAAGTTAGCTATTTATGGTAAGACTTCTCTTAGTGTGTGTACTTTGGTGCCAGATTGCTCTGCCAGATCCTGGGTGAGGATTGTCTTTTGTACCTCAAGGAAGTGACTTTTGAGTACAGTCTTCCACTGTGATGTCTTCCACCTTTTTTTTGCATTATATTTCTTCTTGCCACCTTACCTTGTTATTCTAAAAAAAAAATTGTTGTATTTATTCTGAAGTTATAAAGGGTTTTTATGAGCAAATTAACTCTTACTGCCCAGACAAATAGCTGTGTGTGTGTGTGTGTGTGTGTGCGCGCAAAAGTATTCAGACCCCTGACCAATTCTCTTTTATTACTGAATTACAAATAGTACATTGACATTGCTGATGTTTTATTTTAAAGCATTATTGTATGCTTTATATTGTATTTTATGGTTTTCATTTTAATTTATTTTCTTAGTTAATGTTTTTATGAATTTTATTTTCATTTGGATATCGTGGGTTATTGTGTGTAAATAAAGCAAGAAAGTCAGATTTTATTTGTTTTATTTTCAGGCTGTGAGGCTGGACAATAGAAAATGATTGAAATGGCTCAGGCCCGTGCGATTAATCTAGTCACTACAATGGAAACAAGGATGAGGGAAGGCATCAATTGAGATCTTCATCCTGTTCCTGAGGCTTATGCAACATTTTAAGCTGGGCCACAGCCTCAGATAAGAGGTAGAAGTCAATTTTCAGGAAACATCATCAGTTGGAATGGATTGTAGCACTGCAGTTGGAAGCTCTTTCAGGGTGGCGGTTATGTTATCAGTTTAACCCATGAGAACCATTTATCTGAGCCACTGTGTGAGAATCAAAGGTCAGTAGACATGATGCTCATGCTGCATCTAGGAAAGACAATACAAAATCCCAATTTGCCATTGAGTGTGTCTAGATAGATACAGTGGAGTGTGTATGTATTCAACCCCCCCCCCCCAGCGACTTGGAATGAAAACGGATTTAACTGGGATTCTGTTTGATTAAAACTGCATAGACAACACATTGAAAGTCTTCACTGTACAATATTTTTTTCTGTGAAACAAAAGGTATGTTAGGATTTTGAGCGCCTACTTTCTCCACACCACTATTCCATTTAGCCCAGCTTCATGGTTTGGTTATTTGGATATGCACTTTGCCATGCTCTTGGGCAGGGGTACTCAACTCTACCCTTCGAGGTTGTGAAACTCCTGATTTTCTGTTCTACCTCATCATTAATTGCACTCACTTGGTGTCTCCGGTTTAAAAAGTCCCCAATTAGAGGGTTGCGATGAAAAAATAGTGGAACTGGCTTTGAGGTACAAAGCGGAATTTGAGTGCTCTAGGGTTCCAGAGACAGGTGGATTTAATCTGAAATAATTTGCTTCTTAAAATTTCAAAGAGGTAGACTATTCTACTAATTACAGTATGTGACTTTTAAAGGCAATTGGCTACATCACACCTTAAACAATGCAGTCTGGGACTTTAATGAATAACAAAATATATTTTTTGGGCTGAATGTGTTATATTTTGTTCAATGTGCATATTTTATAAATAGAATCACTATCATACCTTAGTTAGTCATAACATTCCAAGTTTTAAGTGTTTTTTTATGACATGGTGTACAAATTGACGCATACATAACAGTACACAATTCTCGAGAACCCTTTTTGTCATGACAGTGCCACTTCAACAACCATAAATCGCAGACTGCTTCTTTAAGTGTCATAGCAAAATGGATAAATGGGTACTGTATGTATGTAATAAAGACTCAGTTTTGTATTTCTAGTTCATTTGAAGAAGATAATTTACTTTTCCAACATGAACATCATGTTTAACTTTGTGTATATCAGTGACAGAGAATCCTAATTAAATCAAAGTAAGTTCCATATCTTGACACAAACCATTTACAATGGGGGGGGCGAATAGTTATTCAATCCATCATACATCTTGGGGCAGATGTCTTATTTGTAATGCTTTACTTTGTAAGAGATTTTGTCCATAATGCGACATTGTTATTCTAGACAAGTGAAAACGTAATGTTGTTTTGTATTAATTAAAGGCAATCTAAGTGAGACCAAAGCACTTACAAACAAATTAATATTCCAAGTACATAGTATATTCATTGTATGCTGAGCCACAACTGCCAAATATGAAAGATGTATCTCACTGCAGCATGACAAAAGTTGTCATGTACTGCATCATGACCAATCTAATAGACACAGATAATCAGAGAAATTAACACACAGTTGTTGTTTGGGAGGAAGGGCGATTAATTTTGATGTCCAAATAACAACATACTGTTGGTTAATCTTTCCTTCCCTTTAATTTTTCTATTTATTGAACCTCTTGCATGGCAATAATTCATTGTAGGACATAACACAATAAAATCCTCAGGGCAGATGACTGTACAATCTATGAAAAATAGGACAATTTTGGAGATGTGCATGAAAGCGCCTCCCTATCACATTCAATATTTTTAAAGCTTGGTCATGGACAGTTGAAGTCGGACGTTCACATACACTCAGGTTGAAGTAATTAAAACAAATTTTTCAACCACTCCACAGATTTCATGTTAACAAACTATAGTTTTGGCAAGTCAGTTACAACATCTAATTTCTGCATGACACAAGTAATTTTTCCAACAATCGTTAACAGACAGATTATTTCACTTGTAACTTGTCACTATATCACAATTCCAGTGGGTCTGAAATTTATATTCAATAAGTTGACTGTGCATTTAAGCATCTTAGGAATTCCAGAAAATAATATCATGGCTTTAGAAGCTTCTGATAGTCTAATTGACATAATTTCAGTCATTTGGTGGTGTAGCGGTGGATGTATTTCAAGACCTACCTTCGAACTCAGTGCCACTGCTTGACATCATGGGAAAATCAAAGGTAATCAGCAAAGACCTCAGAAAAAAAGTGTAGACTGGTTAATCCTTGGGAGCAATTTCCAAATGCCTGAAGGTTCCACCTTTATCTGTAAAAATAATAGCATGCAAGTATAAACACCATAGGACCATGCAGCTGTCATAACGCTCAGGAAGGAGACACATTCTGTCTCCTAGAGAACATACTTTGGTGCGAATAGTGCAAATCAATCCCAGAACAACAGCAAATGACCTTGTGAAGATGCTGGAGGAAACAGGTACAAAAGTATCTATATCCACAGTAAAATGAGTCCTATATTGGCTTAATCTGAAAGGCTGCTCAGTAAGGATGAAGCCACAGCTCCAAAACCACCATAAAAAAGCCAGATTACGGTTTTCAACTGCACATGTGGACAAAGATCATACTTTTTGGTGAAATGTCCTTTGGTCTGATGAAACAAAAATCGAGCTGTCTGGCCATAATGACCATCGTTATGTTTGAAGGAAAAAGGGGGAGGCCTGCAAGCCGAAGAACACCATCCCAAATGTGAACCACGGGGGTGGCAGCATCATGTTGTGGGGGTGCTTTGCAGCAGGAGGGACTGGTGCACTTCACAAAATAGATGGCATCATGAGGAAGGAAACTTATGTGTATATATTGAAGCAACATCTCAAGACATCAGTCAGGAAGTTAAAGCTTGGTCACAAATGGGTTGTCCAAACGGACAATGACCCCAAGCATTCTTCCAAAGTTGTGGCAAAATGGCTTAAGGACAACAAAGTCAAGGTATTGGAGTGGCCATCACAAAGCCCTGACCTCAATCCTACAGATAATGTGTGGGTAGAACTGAAAAAGCACGTGCGAGCAAGAAGGCCTACAAACCTGACTCAGTTATAACAGTTCTGTCAGGAGCAATGGGCCAAAATTCATCCAACTTATTGTGGGAACCTTGTGGAAGGCTACCCGAAATCTTTGACCCAAGTTAAACAATTTAAAGGCAATGCTACCAAATACTAATTGAGTGTAAGTAAACTACTGACCCACTCAGAATGTGATGAAAGAAAGAAAAGCTGGAATAGATAATTCTCTCTATTATTGTTATTATTATTATATCTCTGTTATTCTGACATTTCACATTCTTAATATAAAGTGGTGATCCTAACTGACCTAAGACAGGGAATGTTTCCTAGGATTAAATGTCAGGGTTTGGGAATAACTGAGTTTAAATGAATTTGGCTAAGGTGTATGTACATTTCCTACTTCAACTGTAGCTTGATTCTCTGTGGGCACAAAATGGTTGAATCAAGATTTTTCCAGTCCACGGGATGACATAACCATGGAAACCTAACTAAAATAAATACAGGCATTGCGTTCGAGCAGTGGAGATATATGCAGGCAGATATTTGGACTTGAAATGTAAGATATTGGACATATTTCAGGTAAGCTATATACATCTCAGTGGCATGCTAGCTACCTAACCAGTAAGCTACCTATATACCTCTATCCACCAACACTAGCCTAAAACATTTATAGAAATGGGTTTATTTGCATAGTTATAGTTAAACCACAGGAAGGATGGGCAGGATAGTTTATACTTCTAATTCCCAAACAAATGTATTAAGGTATTTTGAATGCCAAGATAGTTATCTATTCTATAGAGATAGATTAGATCTAGGAAGCCATCTGCCTGTCCTCTGCCACTAGCCTTGGACATGTATTCAAATAGCACTTGTTTGCTCATTTATTTCTGCCATTCGCGTTGTAGACACTAGAGGGCTGACATTTCTATTTCAAATGACACAAACCCCAACAGTTGTTTCATCTTATCCACTCCAGCACTCATATTGTTGTTTGGTGATTGTTTTATATAATTCCATTGACCAAACACATAGAACATCCAAAGAACAACATTAAGCCTTTTACCTGGCAAAGAGCTTGGTCATCATAGCAGTGGATATTAATTTATTATTTGAAAACAGGTCACGGTCATGCTAGTCATTTTGCTTATCAGGGAAACCAAACATTCACCTACTTAAGCAAACACACCAAAACTAAACCAGCTACCAAAAATGAATAGCTTGCTTAATCTTCCACTTCAGGGTTACTTTTATCATTGAAAATACAAAGTCCCAGTCTAAAAGATGGTCGTATTTTTCTGATTTGACAATCAACATACATCAAGATGAAATGTCAAGTACAAACAAGGTCAGTAAGAAAGTGGTGAGTGAATAATAATTTCAAAGTTGACATTCGCTTACTCATATTCTTTCCCCACCTCCTTTGAATGCTTTGGATATTAATTTTTCAATTCATTTTGAAAAGACAACAAAAAGTCTAATCTGCTAAACAACATGAAATGTGCTTGCTGGGGCACAGTGAGATACACAGATGCACTACATACAGTATGTTAGCACTGCAACCAGTCGTAGAACATAAAACAGTTTGGGTCTTTGCGTTCCAATAAAAATACATGTGAAATAACACTATATAACATAAGAAATAAGACTGTTGACCATTCAGCAGCTGAACATGACTTCGTACCACTTACATTTTTTTACATGAACAACTCATTTTTATGTTGTGGTTCACTTGTAATGCATATTTTCACAGTGGTTCATTGGTACAAATGCATTGATCTAGTTACAGTTCTGTTTCGAAACTCCTCAGGAATGGCAGTACTAGTCTACTTTGTTCATGGCTTGAAGGAAGTAATAAAGCTGTCATCCGCTTTCTCAGTCTACATTAGCTAGGACTGCTGGTCAGAAAATCAGCTAACTAAAAAGCTAACTAACGGATGCAAACGATAATTTTCCCTAAAAATCATAGCTGACCTCCCCCTAGCATTGTGCGTTTCTAACGGTCGGAGAACTAAATCCTGTCAATTTCTAATTTAAATACAATGGAAAACAACGGTGCGTTTCGCTATTAAATATACCACAATTTTTTCTACAAATGTATGGAGTAGAGTTTACGCAGACTTTTTTTTTGACAGCCATTATTCGAGAAATCTAGCCATACAGAACAGCTACCAGAAATATGTTTTAAATAGCCATATAATAGCCTATATTCAATCAGCAATAAAACACAAACTCTGTGATCCAACAAATGTTTTTTTTAATTCAAATTAGTCAGCAGAATGAACTCTTCATAATATGTGCGAACTGAGCATGTGGCCTAGGGCTGTCGCAAATATTACCTGATCTAAATAATATGAGCCAGATCGCAGTAGTTTTTATAGACAATGATCTTTTTAGATTAGATTAGATTCAACTTTATTGTCATTGAACAGTACAAGTACAGTACAATGAAATGCAGTTAGCATCTAACCAGAAGTGCAAATAGAGGGCAGAAAATTTACAAGTATTTACAAGTATTAAGTATATGCATATTACAAGTGGAATGTGTAGATGATCAATACTAATTGTGCAATAGGCAAATAGAGGAGGGCAGAAATTTAACAAGTATTAGGTATTGTGTGTGTTACAAGTGGGTACAAATGGCAATTTCCAAATAGCATTCAAGATGTGCAATCGAGGCAAATGAAGGAGTGATGTATAAAGGTAGTATGTGCACCCGAGATACAGAGATAGCAGCAATGAGGTCCCGAGGTAGACATGCGTGTGTTACAACTGTAAAAACGCAAGCACAATCGCAATTCTAAATTTCAGTTGCACATACAAGATGTATGTGCAACTAAAATGCAGGGATAGCAGCGGTGAGGTTCCTGAGGTAGACACGTACCTTTGACAATTGAAAACTTCCATTATCAGGCATAGCAAGGCAGTGACAGAGTAGTACAAGGGAGTAGTGCAACAAGGTCCCTGAGAGGCGGGGGGTATGGTAAGTGATGGGTCACAGAGTTCACAGAGTTCTCTGGGTCACAGAGTTCAGCAGGGTTGCAGTAGATGGGAATAAACTGTTCCTGAGCCTGCTGGTGCGGGACCAAAGAGACCTGTACCACCTACCTGAGGTAGGAGGGCAAACAGTTTGTGGCATGGGTGTGAACGGTCCCTGATGATCCTGCGTGCCCTGCGCAGACACCGCTTCCGCTGGAGGTCTGCGATTGCAGGAAGCTGGCCACCAGTGATGTGCTGGACGGTTTTCACCACCCGTTGCAGGTCCTTCTGGTCGGCTATGGAGCAGCTGCTAAACCACACTGTGGCGCAGTTTGTCAGAATGCTCTCGATTGTGCAGCAGTAAAAGTATACAAAGGATCTTGGTGGACAGGCGGGCTTTCTGCCATTCGGGGGCGGAGTCACTGGCTTGTTGTTGTCTTTCTGTTGCACACTTGTGCAATTGGGCTGTACTCTGCTGGCAATACTCGGCCCTCATTCAGGGTGGTTGCGGTTGGTGGGTGTCCCTTTGGTTGATGCTTGGCAATGTGGGTGGATTGATTTCCTGCCTGTTGGGCCCTGTCCGGGTCCTCCCCCGGATGTTTTGTAAAAGCACTTTGTGACAACTGCTGATGTAAAAAAGGGCTTTATAAATAAATTTGATTGATTGATTGATTCAGCCTCTTCAAAAAGTACAGGCGCTGCTGTACGTTTTTGACCAGGGCTGAGGTGTTGAGGGTCCAGGAGAGGTCCTCGGAGGTGTGGACACCCAGGAATTTGAAGCTGGACACACGCTCCACCTCAGTACCATCGATGAGAACTGGGGCGAGGCTGCAGCCTTTAAACTTCCTGTAATCCACAACGAGCTCCTTGGTCTTCTTTGCGTTGAGGGCCAGGTTGTTATCAGCGCACCATGCCGCCAGGCGCTTGACCTCTTCCTTGTAGGCTGACTCGTCCTTGTCACTAATCAGGCCTACGACCGCGGTGTTGTCTGCGAACTTGACAATGGTGTTGGAACTGTGTACAGCAATGCAGTCGTGGGTGAAAAGGGAGTACAGGAGGGGGCTCAGCATACAGCCTTGTGGAACACCAGTGTTCAGGATCAGGGTGGAGGAGGTGAGGTTGTCTAATCTGACAAACTGGGGTCTGTTGGTAAGGAAGTCCAAAGTCCAGTTGCAGAGACAGGGGCTGTTCCTCAGGTCCGGAAGTTTGTTGACCAGCTTAGAGGGGATGACCATGTTAAATGCTGAGCTGAAGTCTAAGAATGGCATTCTCACATACAGTGGATATAAAAAGTCTACACACCCCTGTTAAAATGCCTGGTTCTTGTGATGTAAAAGAATGAGACAAAGATAAATCACAATGTTTTCCACCTTTAATGTGACCTATAACGAAAACAATTCATTTGAAAAACAAACTGAAATCTTTGAGGTGGAAAAATAAAAAACTCACAATAACCTGGTTGCAAAAGTGTCCACAGTCTTAAACTAATACTTTGTTGAAGCACCTTTTGATTTTATTACAGCACTCATTCTTTTTGGGTAGGAGTCTATTAGCAGGCACATCTTGATGTGGCAATATTTGCCCACTCTTCTTTGCAAAAGTGCTCCAAATCTGTCAGATTGCGAGGACATCTCTTGTGCACAGCCCTCTTCAGATCACCCCACAGATGTTCAATTGGATTCAGGTCTGGGTTCTGGCTGGGCCATTCCAAAACATTAACCTTCTTCTGGTGAAGCCATGCTTTTGTGGATTTGGATGTGTGCTTTGGGTCATTGTCGTGCTAAAAGGTGAACTTCCTCTTCATCTTCAGCTTTCTAATGGACGCCTGAAGGTTTTGTGCCAAAATTGCCTGGTATTTGGAACTGTTCATAATTCCCTCCACCCTGACTAAGGCCCCGGTTCCAGCTGAAAAAAAACAGCCCCAAAGCATGATGCTGCCACCACCATGCTTCACTGTGGGTATGGAGTTCTTTGGGTGATGTGCAGTGTTGTTTTTGCGCCAAACATTCCTTTTGGAATCATGGCCAAAAAGTTCAACCTTGGTTTCATCAGACCATAACACATTTTCCCACATGCTTTTGGGGGACTCGATGTTTGTTTTTGCAAACTTCAGCCGGGCTTGAATGTATTTCTTTGTAAGAAAAGGCTTTCGTCTTGCCACCCTACCCCATAGCCCATTCATATGAAGAATACGAAATTATTGTCACATGTAGCACACAGCCAGTACTTGCCAGAAGTTCTTGCAGTTCCTTTAATGTTGTTGTAGGCCTCTTGGAAGCCTCCCTGACCAGTTTTCTTCTCGTCTTTTCATCAATTTTGGAGGTACGTCCAGTTCTTGGTAATGTCTCTGTTGTGCCATATTTTCTCCACTTGATGATGACTGTCTTCACTGTGTTCCATGGTATATTTAATGCTTTGGAAATTATTTTGTACCCTTCTCTTGACTGATATCTTTCAACAAAGAGATCCTTCTGATGCTTTGGAAGCTCTCTGCGGACCATACCTTTTGCTCTGAAATGCAACGAAGAAAATGTCAGGAAAATCCTATAGGAACAGCTGAACTTTATTTGTGATTAATCAGAGTCACTTTAAATGATGGCAGGTGTGTAATGACTTCTATATAACATGAGTTTGAATGTGATTGGTTAATTCTGAACACAGCCACATCCCCAGTTATAAGAGGGTGTGCACACTTAAGCAACCAGGTTATTGTAAGGTTTTTATTTTTCATTTTTCCCCCTCGAAGATTTCAGTTTGTTTTTCAATTGAATTGTTCACATTAGAGGTCACATTAAAAGTGTAAAAAGTTCTGACATGATTTATCTTTGTCTCATTCTTTTACATCACAAACACCTGGCATTTTAACAGGGGTGTGTAGACTTTTTATAACCACTGTAGGTGTTGGTTTTGTCCAGGTGGGTCAAGGCAGAGTGTAAAGTCATGGAGATGGCGTCCTCTATAGACCTTTTCAACCGGTAGGCAAAATAGTAGGGATGCAGTGTAGGGAGGAGGCAGGACTTAAGGTGGGCCAGAACTAGTCTTTCGAAGCACTTCATGATTGTGGGGGTGAGTGCGATCGGACGAAAGTCATTCAGGCTAGATGCGGTCGACTGCTTCGGCACTGGCACAATGGTTGTGGTCTTGAAGCACATTGGGAAAACCGCCTGGGCCAGTGACATATTAAAGATGTTGGTAAAGACCTCGGCCAGCTGCCTAGCACATGCTCTGAGCACACTTCCGGGGACGCCATCGGGACCAGTGCATTTACCCTGCTCAGTGTAGGCAACACTTCTGCGGTGGATAGTCTGGGGGGGGGGCGTCTAAGGGGAGTTCAGCTTTAATGGTTGGCTCTTTGTTGTCCCTGTCGAAAGCATGCGTAAAACCTGTTCAACTCATCGGTGAAGGAGACGTCACTGGTTGTGGGCGTAGGGTTCTTTGGCTGGTAGTCAGTGATGGCTTGGATGAGTGGTTGTGGAAGAGTTCCTCGATCCGCAGTTTGTGGTCATTTTTAGCCATCTTGGTGCCCCTTTTCAAATTGGCCCTGGATTAGCTGTTCGCTTCCAAATCGCCGTGCCTTATGCAGTTGGCGGACCTGTCTGTTCATCCACGGCTTCTGGTTGGGAAAGGTCTTTATTAGTTTATGGGTGGTGACATTGTTGGTGCAGATGTTGACATAATCCAGAACGGAGGAAGCATTTGTTTCAATGTCTGTATGGGAGTCAAGGGTGGCTTGAGTGGCAAACGAACTCCAGTCTGTGTGTTGAAACTGGTACTGTAGAAGTGAGTCTGACCCTTCTGGCCACACTTTGACTGTCCTCACTGATGGTTTCACATGCTTAATGAGGGGTAAATACTGAGGAGTAGAGATAGTGAAAAATGGTCAGATTGCCCCAGGTGGGGGAGGGGAATGGCTTTTAAAGCCTGCGGAATGTTTGTGTACACATGGTCTAGTGTATTGTCCCCTCTGGGGGGGCAGGAGACACTTTGGGAAAAACAGATTTCAGATTTGCATGGTTGAAATCCCCTGCAATCACCAAAACACCATCTGGGTGTTCTGTCTGCTGTTTGCTAATGGAAACCTGCAGTTTTTCATTGCTAGCTTAGCATTAGCATCCGGGGGTATGTAGACTGCCATAACAACGATAGGTGTAAACTCCCGAGGCAAAAGGCCTGCATCTAATCATCCGGTATTCCAGATTAGTTGAGAAATGACTCCCAGTTAAGTTAGTGTTTGTACACCAAGAGGTGGTGGACTGTACATAAATGCACAGTCCACCACCTCTTGTCTTACTGGAATCAATTTCGATCCGATCCACTCTGAAGACATCTCGGCCATTCAGTTCAATTGACTTGTCGGTTATGTTGTTATTAAGCCACGTTTACATGAAAATCATGACGGTGCAATCCATTATCCATTTTTGTGAGATGATTCTCAGTCTAATTTTTTTCAACCATCCTATGCGCAAGTGACCATACGTTAGCGAGGAAAAGGCTAGGTAGTGAAGGCCGATGTGGGGCTAGCATTAGCCTAGCCCGGATATCACCAAGCTTCCCACGCCTTTGTTTACAATTTCAACGCCGCCTCCGGGCACCACCAGTCGGCAATGCGAATAGCGTCTCCCGAGGCGTCCTCACAATCTCCGGTGGGAGGTGAAAGTTGTCAAAAACTCTTCCTGTGCATTGTGCTCCGATGTCCAGGAGTTCTTGTAGGCTATATACAGTTGTGCTCAAAAGTTTGCATACCCTTGGAGAATTGGTAATGTATGTACCATTTGTAAAGAAAACATGAGTGAGCAGGCAAAACCTGTCTTTTATTTCTTATGGGATTCACATTCAACTGTAGGTCATTACAGATTGGCACAATCATAACAAAAAAATGGCAAAAAAGAAAAAAATTAACTGACCCCTGTTCAAAAGTCTGCATAACCTTAGTTCTTAATACTGTGCATTGCCCCCTTTAGCATCAGTGCCAGTGTGCAGTCTTTTCTAATAGTTTTCTATGAGGCCCCAAATTCTTGCAGGTGGTATAGCTGCCCATTTGTCCTCGCAAAATGCCTCCAGGTCATGCAAAGTCTTTGGTCATCTTGCATGAGCCGCATGTTTAAGATCTCCCCAGAGTGGGTCGATCATATTAAGGTCAGGAGACTGTGATGGCCACTCCAGAAACTTTTTCTGCTGTAACCACTGGAGGGTCAACTTGGCCTTGTGCCTAGGGTCATTGTCGTGCTGGAAAGTCCAAGAGTGTCCCATACACACCTTTCGTGCAGAAGAATACAAATTGTCTGCCAGTATTTGCTGCATTCATCTTGCCATCAATTCATTCATCTTGCCATCAACACATATCATTCATTTGGGAGAAAACTCTCTCGACTGGTGCATTACTTCCAGGTAAACACATGACAACAGACGCTAACCTAGCCAGGTTAGTGTGTGGGATGTCATTCTCTTTGAAATGGGTAACCACTGTGCTGCATCTCTGACTAGGCGGTGTCTCAGATGTTTTCCATTCTTCAAGCGATCCCCCCTTTAAGAACTCTTGCAGGACAGTAACCTCGTCAAACAATGCATCCTCATTGATGGACGCATTGGGGCATTTCTCTTTCAGTGTGGCTGCTGCCTTGTGGATCTCTTCATGCTGAGGTTGCCTTTTTAAATGGAGACACTGTAATCTGTTATCTGTGTGCTTTCCCTATGCTTGCAAGTAGTTCACAGCCGTAGTGAAGAATGATTGGGATGTTTTGAGAAAGCTCTCTTTAGACATTGCTCCATTTTCTTCTAGCTCTCTAGCTGTCCTCTGACCAAGACTGGAATGAAGCTGTCATCACGTCTTGCAGTCAGTTTTGCCTCAAAGGTTCTCAGAATTGCAGCTGACTCCACAGCACAGCGGTCCTGATCTTCAAGCATCTTGATCGTGTCACTGAATACGGTCATGTTTCCATGGACAAAGGCCAACCAAAGTTCAGTCAGTGGATCTTTGAACATTGTTCACAGGACAACAGGGCATTTGTCTTCAGAAAGAAAGAAGGATTTCAATGGTACATACATTTTCAACACTCTTTCTAGAGCAGGGAGCATGGACAGCCAACGAACATTGCTGTGTCCTAAAATAGAATGGTACTCCTGTCCAACAAACTCACAAAAGTTCTTCAGTCTTTCTACTCTGACGGTGAAAATATGAAAATATCTAAAGATGTTTGTGAGCAGGTACTCAACATCCAGGGGAATCATATCCAAAGCTGTTCTGGCTGTGTTATGAGCGATGTGGGCAGGACAACCTAAGCCAATCACCTCCCGCTGCAGAGCATTTTTTACTCTGGTATGGACATTAACCCACCCCAGCCTTTTCAGTCCTCCAAAGTTAGTATTTGTGTTGTCCGCAGAGAATGCCACAACTTCGAGGTTACATTTTTTGATGACCACCAGGACCTCAGCTGCAATTTAATAATTTCCTCTGCTGTTTCTCCTTTCAATTCCACAAAATCAAGTATTTTTGTTTCCACAGATGTGCTGCCATCATATATCTTACAATATCTGACTACTATTGGGAGCAGCTTTACATGTTCATGATTGGACGCATCAATGGACAGGAACACAAATTCAACCTGGTCTAGATCCTGTGTTACCAAAGTAGTTGCACATGGTGCTAACACGTTACTCACTATGGCATCACATTTTGCCCTAGCGCATGTAAAATTTGGCTCATAAAGTTTCCGTGTCAGTAGTGCTGTGCAGTCCATAGATCTGAAACTATGATTGTGTCACATAGTGTGGTATGCAAAAACACCCTCCTGCACAGCTGAATCATATTCCTCTTGGGAAGGCTCTACCTTCTTGAAGAATGTAGTGACAGAAGGCATACCAACACGGGCAATCACAGAGGCTTGCCTCACTCTTCTACACTCTCCTTGCTTCACTCCTTTTTCTTCCTTTATTTTCCTTCTCACTCTCTTCTTCTTCTTCCTCTCCAATCTTTAATATTAAATAGTACAGTATAAGATAAAATACTTGGACTAACAGATTCCAATTGCTTGCCCCATTTTTGTATTAATTGAAAAACACTGGAATAATAAAGTGGCAGGCTCTGTAATCATATCTTTACCGTTCCTCTTCTATCACCTTCACTCTTCTTCCTATCCAATCTTCCTCCTCTAATTCCACTCCACTCTCTGACAAAAAACATTATGCAAATGTGAATGTAACATGTGAACGTTTTTTAACCAAGCTACCATGACAGTGGTAGCTAACTAATCTAGTTACATAGCTAACTTTAGCTAGCATAACCTACTTAAAACGTTTTTGAGAAGATCATCTGTCTATATAATGAATTGGGAAAGTATGACATCACATGGTAGTATCTTAAACAACTGTAACTTACCTGACTTGAAAATAGGTTTTTGGTGATGCTGCTGACACTTGCTTTCTAGCTGTCCTGGGCAATTTTTCCATAGCAGTTGTCTCTAAAACTAACACGAGCAAGAAGTTAGTAGACTAGTAGGAAAGTGAATAGAGCCGCTTTAGCGAGCAGCCCCCTCTGTTGGGCAAAACAAGCACAACACGACTGAGACGTCCACAGCTAGGCTTTGCTACCTGGTCTTTATTGCCATGTAAAATATTATTTCACTTTGCGGGTGGTTTTAACGAACAGTAAAAAACCTGTTCAGTTAAAAACGGGGACTTTTCCGGGGGCAGCTTCAGCCGGGGACAGGGTGAAGACATCAAAAACAGGGACTGTCTCTGGAAAACGGGGATGTCTGGTCACCCTACCCTAAGGTCAAACCGCGCTGCCCCTGCTCCAGAAGACAGAGACAAGATGTTCCTGAGGAGCCTCCTACCCCAGCTGCAATCCCTCACCAACTTGAAGAAAGAGGGTGTAAAACTAAAGATAAAGAAATTATTTATGATGAACAGTGCAGGCAGGAAGCTGAGCAGAGTTATTTATTTTTGGTACTTTTTTCATGTTTTAGTTAATTTTTTATAATATATTTGTTAATATATAGTTGTTGTTTTATTTGTTCTGGAGTTTGTTATAAAACATTCTTAATAATAACCAGAATGTTGATACCTTTTTATTTTATTTATTTAACCCTTATTTACCCAGGGTAGGCTCACTGAGCATCAATGCTCTTGTTCAGAAGCCCACTGCCAGGTTTCCATAACACACATTTTGTAGTTAGGTAGGGTACAAAAGTTATCCGTTCGAGCATTAAAGTTGTGATAAACATGTGAAAGTAATTTAGTTTAACAAGATTAAAAAATATCCCCAGTACTGCAAAATACGTAGGGTGCACAAGTATTGAGCATGCAAGACAAATCAGCATATTTTTCTTACCATTGTGGGCTGATGAGCTGTTGCTTAAAATGTAGATAGAGTTTTGATACAATGGCCTGATTAGTATAAGTTGTTGTTCTATTACCCAAAACATCAAGCATACTGAATTTAATACCACAATATTGTAAAGAGTTTATAATTCAAGAATAATAATACTGTATGATTTTAGCAGTAGCCTATACTCTATAGTGCGTTGTGATTATAGTATTACATCGTAAACTTTGGTATATATTATAATAACAAAATTAATTGGACAAAGTAATATAATTTTCTATATAAAGCTTAATTTCCAATGTAAAGTACACATTAATTGAGACTCAGGAATATTGCTCGTTTAATTTGATGTGGGTGGCCCTTAAAAGAGCCCTTTTTGTGATACATCACTGTGGCTGCCATGGTACTGCACCCTCAGCAGAAAAATGAAGTGCCGACGCATCCCCAGTCACTCCAGCCGCCATCTCAGTCCTGCTCATGTTCCTCTGCAGGTAGTTGTGCAGGACAAAGGTGGCCTTCACACAGACTTCCGCGTTGGCAGGGCTGATGGCAATAACGCCGCTACATGCGCCACTGTGCTGCAAGAATACCGTAGGTAATCTCAATGATCATCCTCTGGAGAGGGTGGGTCAGTTGGAGCCAAGGAAAGGCCTCATGAGCTCTCGCCGGAGGGGGAAGGCCTCATCTCCAACGAAAACATGGGGCAAGGGTCCCAAGTGCTCTGATCCTGGCAGGGGAGCAGCTTCTGGGAGGTCGAGGGTGCCATCTTGCAGGGCCTGGCCGAAGGGCGACTTTGCAAGAGTTCCTCCATCGCTGCTCCTCCCATAACTACCAACGTCCACCACCCGTATGCAATACTTAGCATCCACAAAAGCCAAGAGGACTATAGAGAAAGTCCCCTTGTACTTGTAGAACAGTGACCCCGACCTGTCAGGAGCCTGGAACACCACATGCTTCCTGTCGATCGACCCAACACAATTTGGGAAGTTCCACCGCTCTGTGAAGTCAGCAGCAATGGTTCTCCAGTCTTCCTTGGTAGGGACAGGCATGTATTCCTCCACCAAGGAGTCCCAAATGGCTCTGCTCACCTTCGCAACAATGGCAGCTACCGTGGTGTAGCCAACACAAAACGATTTGTCTTGTTGAATAATTAATGCTTACCGTAGGCAAAATTCAGATGGTGGAATAGCTTGCCGGTAGCTGGTGTGTGATCCGGGGTGCAACTTTGAGAAGCAGGTCATCAAAGAGGCTCCTGTTGAGCCGGAAATAATTCTGGAACCGACCATCAACCAAACCCAGCTCTTGCACAAGGGAATGGAATTCGCCCCTCTGTTGGCGGGTTTGCAAGATCGGGTGAACATGGATCTTCGGCGGTGATTACAATTTCTCCATAAATACAGAACAGCAGCTAACAAAAGTGCCTGTTCACGGTCCATGGTGGAATAGGCTAACTGTGTTTGACAAGATCCCACTATTAATAGACAAACAATTCCCTCCTAAATGCATAATTTTTGTAGGAATGCACCCCATTTGTGCATTTATGTTTGACATAATTTTACTGTTGACATAAAAAAAATAAAACGCTTAACTCCCTGGTTGTAGCTAGCATAAATTAGGAAGACACCCCTCCCCCCAATGTCATACATTGAGTTATGTGTCAGAGTGGGGTGTGTCAATTGTCTTGTTTACATTCATTTTAATTTGAGGAACAATAAGACCTCATTGGTCAGATACTGCTTTTTGTTGTTTTGTCTTTTGTAATATAAGTGTATGGGCCTTTTCTTTTCATTTAGAATTGAATTGTACTTTTAATGTTATAATATCAAACATGTAATGTTTTTGTTTACATGTGTGATAGGGGGGAGTGTAGAATTGTATGAATGTGTCCTTGTTATGTTTAGATTATAACAGAACATCCGTATTTCCGTACGCAGGAAGTCACGTTCAGTCAAAGTGTGACAGCAATCAGTTGTGTATTCTGGATTGCGATGTCTATAGAGGATGACCGAACGTTTCTTTGAGATCTAATTAGGGTTTCAGCAGTTCACTGGTGAAACCTTACTGTGTTTGTTCTGGATCATTATTATTAGGGTTTCAGCAGTTCACTGGCAAAACCCTATTGTGTTTGTTTCGGTTCATTATTAGGGTTTCAGCAGTTCACTGGTGAAACCCTATTGTGTTTGTTCCGGTTCATTATTATTATTAGGGTTTCACCAGTTCACTGTAATTTGACATTTGGCACACTGTAATTTGACATTTGACATTTCTTTATGTAATTTGACATTTGGCATCGGGGGACCATGGTCTTCAAAAGTTATATCAGCCAGACCATGATGTCAAAAAACATGGATGCTATTGACCAATGAACATGTGAGGGGGTGTGGTTTTGCACATAAATAGACATCGCCTACAAGGATAATAGTATAATAATTCTACTTGGTACATATGTTGACAAAGACCATATGGAAAATTGACTGCAAGGATTTTTTTATCAACCACACGGTGGCGCTATTGAGGTTTTTCACATTAGCAAGGTCACCATACTCACGCCGTTTGAGATACAGCCATGAAAAGAGGTAGATAAGTCCACCTCCTCACAAGGAACATATTTGCCATTGGGACTCATTAACTTCACTTTAATGGTTTGGCGGCCATTTTGAATTTGTGAAAAACGCTAAAAAATTAACTTCTCTGGCAACAAATGTCTGATCTTCACGCACTTTGATATTTGGCATCTATAGACGATGGTCTTCAAAAGTTATATCAATCAGGCCAGTATGTTAAAAACATGGATGCTATTGACCAATGAACATGTGAGGGGGCGTGATTTTGCACATATATAGACACATCTCCTACAAGGATAATGGTGTAATAATTCTACTTGGTACATATGTTGACAAGGACCATACGGAAAAAATGACTGCAAGGATTTTTTTATCAACCACATGGTGGCGCTATTGGGGTTCCCCACATTTGCAAGCTCACCACGCTCACCATGTTTAAAATAAAATCTTGAAAAGAGGTATATAAGTCCATCTCCTCCCAAGGAACATATTTGCAATTGGGACCCATTAAGTCGGGCATAATGGTTTTTCAGCAATTCTGAATTTGTGAAAAATGCTTCAAACGCTACTTCTGTAGCATCAAATGACAGATTTAAACCTTTTCACAAGTACATTTTAAAATATCACTGAAGGCCCCTCAGCGTGATTTCTTAATGCATATTATTTCAGTATGCACTGACAATTCCAGAATTTTATATTATGACAACAAATATTGCTACCACAGCAGCCCATAAACACCATGTTGCTTATTAGATATGGAGCAGTATTCTGATTTCAACTGGTTAAAATTATATTTTGAAACTATTTCAGTCAGTAGTACTGTTAAAGATTATACTTAATAATTATTGATCAACCTTCTAAGATGTGTTATTTTCCTCAGGACCACTCCACTTGTCTTATCAATAAAACATATGCTAACCAGCAGACAATGGCTTGTGTGTTAATAATGCCTTTATTTACGTGATTATTCACTATTTCACTAAAGATGGTGAAAAATAATGAATTCCGATTCTTGCATATTTAGTAATGGACAAATACGATCAGTGAAAAACACGTTTATGAAGGTTATGTTGTGCTTGTTTGGCTAATTACTGTTTATGTGCGCAGCCATTTTTGTTTTCATTCCACTGAATTCTGGGACCAAATATCTCTGCGATCAAAGTTGGTTGAACAAGACGATTCACCAATCTGACCGGAAGTTCAAATCTTGTTTACTTTCCTGTCTCTGAGTCCCTCATCTTGTCACCTGTATCTGACTTTGTTTGATAAACAATCTTTAGCATACAAGTTGCAAATCGTGAAATACCACAAGTGCGGCAGACCAGACATCATGTAATGTTAAGTTGATCAGTCTTATTTCTTTACTGGATGGCAAGTAAGGTAGGTAAAACGCTCTAGTCTGTCATTTGCAACATCAATAAAAACGAAATATAATGTCATTGAACAAAATAGTAAGGTAGACCATGATTGGGAATGGGTTTGTAGTTTTTTAACTACGTCGGAAATTTCAGAAATGGTAATTAATGACACGCTTAACATTTTATGTCGCTAATAATTACAAAACATTGACTAATTGATAAAGTTATTATGTGGTATAAAATATAGATATTTTTCGAAACTGCTGCTGACCAGAGGAATTTTTTGCTGGCCTAGTGATATGAGAATTAGAAAATAATTTTTTTATAATTTAATATATATTTTCATTAACGCTAGATGTATTTTACAAAGTTAATTCCTATCAGTTTACTGACGTGGTTTCATTGCTTTTCTCTCCCTCGGTTGTGCTGTTTCCAGTGCAGCGCAGATAAATCAGAGCTTTTATCCAATCAGATTTTCCACATGTGCTGTCTCCGGGTGAAAATCTATCGTGAGACCTATAGAATTTCGAGTTAATCCCATCTTCTGTTGAAGCAAATGGGGAGGAGGTTGTTGATTGGTTGAAGAATATGACAATCAGATTTCGAGTTTGCCATAATGAGCCTGGCCTTTGGCATGTAGCAGACTTCTAGCTTGCCTGCGTGTGCATATTTCAGGTGGTGTGATCGGTGAGCCAGCTACCTAACTGAGATAAAACTAGTTAGAACGTAATGTAGGAACATCTAAGATTTATTTTAACTTTCTTTAGTGAGGTTTAGATTGTTAGATGTAGTGCTTTGCGTTAGACTTTTTGTTTAGATTTGTACTGAGCCCTGTTGTCTTTTTAACGCACAATGGAGGAGAAGAAATGCATTTGGTAGCGGATTTACTGGCAAAGCCTTTTTCGGGAAAACATGGAAATTGTGAGGAAGGGTCAACCAAACCCCCAACTAGCAACCATTCAGGGTAAGGATGTAGTAGATGCAGTGCTTTCTGTTAGATTTTTTGTTTAGATTTGTACTGCGGCCAGTTGTTTCTTAACGTACAATGGAGAAGAATAAATTGATTTGTTGGCGGATTTACTGGCAAAGCCTTATTCAAGAAAACATGGAAATTGCGAGGAACCAACTGTATCAGTCAGGGAAAGGATTTGTGTGGCACTTTCAATCGATCAACTACGAAAAGTACACCTGGCTTACAGCGTGGAAAGAACATTGTTATTGTGAGTACATTGTTATTGTGAGAATTGCACTATTTAAACCGTTAAAAACAACTATTCCGCTCTATACTTGCAGGCCTATTATTTATTTAACTTCGGTAGCAACAGTAACATTATACATTAGAGATTAGTCAGCAACAATAAGACTTTCATATGTTGCCGATTTTCATATGTTGCCTTCAAAATGAAGGTCTGTGGTGTGTTTGTAATTTATGTTGTGTAGGCTACATTTTCAAAGGAAAATCTATGTGGGGGAAATGAAACAAAATTACAATTTCAATAAAACTTTACAATAGGTAAAGAATATTATAAGGTGGAGCACAGAAGAAATGGTTAGAGCTTATATAAGCTAATGTCGAGAACATGATCTAATATAAAACATCCTATTTTTATGGTATTGCTTTTTATTTGCTTGTGCTCATTTGCTTTGGAGATTGATTGTGCAATACATCCAACCACACTAGATGTGTTTACACTGCACCTAAGCCCAGGGCTAAGCAAGTGTTCACACTTGCATATTTTGAAGTGGGAAAGCACCACCCTTAGCCTAGGGCTAGCTGGGCATGCTCTGGAGCAGTGTTAGCACCGACTTTTCAGGGCTAGCCCCAGAAAAATTGTGTCAAAATAACCAGTGTGAACCAGGGTCAAGAACAAACCATAGAACGTTTATTGTCCAATCACAAAAGCTGCCCTTTCACTTAATTTCCATATGCTTGTGATGCGCACCGTTATATGTCGTGGAGCTCAGCCCCCTAGAGGGGCTTTAGCTCCTAGTGGTTGACCCTGGCCGCGTTAGCGGCCGTACTGAAAACTCATTATGCACGATGCGACAGCCAATCAGGACACGCCTTCGTGCGCCCAGAGAACGCCTTCCCTTTTTATTCAGCAAACGCGTGCTGAGTTATACTGTTACATATTTCTATTGCTTCAGCCTGAGAATTTTTGTCGTCAGCATTCTTTAGTTCGACGTCTCATCATGAAGACAATTTTCGCCGCCGCATGCCGTTGCGCCGACCTGTCACCAGATCAGGACCCTCAACGTTTGTGTGTTTCCTGCCTGGGACCGGCCCACGCTCGTGAGGGTCTCACCAACCCCCCGGCTTGCTCCTCCTGTGCTACTCTGTCCAAACTTTTTCAAAGAGGAGGTAGACGTCTCCGCTGTGTTGAGTTCCAGCAGCGACGACGACCACATGTCTGAGGAGGACGCTCCAACGCCGGACCCGACTCCCCTGACTCAGAAAGACCCGCTCCCTTCCCGCGTGGGTTGTGGTGGTGGGTCTCGCGCTTCTCCCTCTCTCCCGGGCGAAATAGATGATGACCTCTCTTCTGCTGCTTCCTTCCGCCCGCCCCCTCTCCGCGTGGAGTTTGCGGGCATGATTGAGAGAGCAGCGCTACGTATCCAGCTGCACCTGCCTCCGCTGCCGACACCGAACGAACCTTCAGACATGTCCTTCGGCTCCTGGGCGGAACGTGTCAAACCGGTGGACTCCCCTGCACCTGAGGTCCGCGGTTTTAAAGCTTTCGCCGAGGGTTCCTGGTCCGCTCCAGCCTCTGCAAGAGCTCCCGTTAAATCCTACGCCACCTTCACCAGATTCAACGGTAGGCAGAGTCCCGGCCGCTCCGCCGCCCTCTGCTGTCCTGGCCGCTCCGCCGCCCCGGCCTGTTCCGGCGGCTCCGCCTCCCCTACCTGTTCCGCTGGCCCCGCCTCCTCTGCCTGTTTCCGGCGTGGATTGGTGGGGGGTATGGTTTTCTCCCGCCCACCCTCCCCTGCGATGGTATTTCGGCCCCGTCTGGAAGCCGGGGCTTTGGGGGGGGGGTACTGTGACGGTGAGGTGACGGACAGCTCCGTCATCTCCCGCTTTTCCCGGTTTCCCATGGATCATGAACTCACCCCGGACTCCTTCATTTGTCTTGTCTCCAATGGTCACTCACACCAGGTCCCAATTACGTCATCAGTATGTGTTTAAATGTTTCTCCTCTGCTCCCCTCATTTGTCGGTCATTGTTCCTCGTTTACGTTTGTTCATTGTACGTGGTGAGTAGTTTCCGTTTGTTAGTACCTTTGTTTTTCATTTTATTTGTGTGAAACGCTCAGTGTTTCTTTTCCATTAAATTCAATACATCGACTGGCCCACTGCCTGCGCCTGGTTCCTTCCTCTCCGTCACTACACCATTCGTGACATCAGGAGAGTTTGTAAAATTACAAATATAATGTGAAATCATGGGGCACTGTGCTACATCCAGCAAAACAATATATTGTTGTCCCTTATTAAACCCAAATGCCACACACTATACTGTACATGGAATTCATATTGCCTCATTAGTTAGCAGCTAGTGGCTTTTTTTTGGAAGTGTCTGGCTAGTTACTCCATCTAAAATTATTCTGATGACGTGACCATTATAACAGACAGCAACTAGCTCTGTCAGCTCTGGCGTATGAAGGAGGAGCAGACTGCGGAGTTGTTCTTTTCAAGGTATTCATTTAATGAGCTGCAATGTGCTTGTAAAGGCGAGACAATAACACACAAAGACAAAGGGAGCAGAGGGAACATATATACTGGGGGAAATGACTGGATGATGATCAGGTGCGCTAAACGAGACAACAGGTGTGATGAGTTGATGAAATGGGCGGTGGTGTCAGAAAGCCGGTGACGTGGAGCGCCCAAGCCTGCCTCCTGCAGGAGGAGCACTGGAAGCAGATGGCGCAGGTTTCATAGCTAGTTACATTGTTTGGTGCTTAAGGTATTATCCTGCTCTGATGGTGTCAGACATTTGAAGTATCCATATTTATCTGATCCAGAATATTGTATTATAATACCATTTGAGGTAAATGTCCTGAAAACTATTGCAATGTAACATGCAAGTACATTCAGTTTGGCCAAACAGTGGCGGCATAATAGCCATAAAATAATCTGTTGTTCTTTGTCACTCAGTGAGGTTACATTTGGTGCACATGATCAGGGTTGTTTTTACTTTGTGTGAATGATGTTTCAAGTTGGCCACATGGGGGCACTATAGGAAAGGAAAAAACATAGATGTGGTATTGCTTGCAACTATGGATATAAGTTGAAAAAAATTGCAATCTGGATAGTAGTAGCTTCAATGCTGAAACCCGCTAAATGCTGCTTGCAGCTTTAATTTAGAATTGTTTTGCACCGTTATGTAATTTCGCAACATTATTATTTAATAGATTTGTCGCATCAACTCTGATTGACAAAAGAAAAAAGCACTCAAGCGTGTATGAAATATTTCTGCTGATATTGTAAGTTAACATTTTTGTCATTTCCATCCATATTTCCTAATTATCAATCAAGTCAATCAATCAAATGTATTTATAAAGACATTTTCACATCAGCAGTTGTCACAAAGTGCTTTTACAAAACACCCGGCCTTAAACCCCAAGGAGCAAACAACAACAGTGTTGAATTTCAGGCTAGGAAAAATTCCCTAAGAAGGCCGAAATTTAGGAAGAAACCTAGAGAGGAACCAGGCTCAGAGGGGTGACCAGTCCTCTTCTGGCTGTGCCAGGTGAACATATTAAGAGTACAAATTGTGTGATGAGCAGTCATTAACAACATTGATTTAGTGGTAGGTCGCCGAACTACCACTTAAGCTGAACGCAAGTGCACCGTGCTGGGCGCATTTTGGTTTTAATGCTAAATGAAAGTGGTGAGGCCAGTTATTTCGAGGAGGCGAATTGCCGGATTTGCACCCAAAAGGTGGCGCTCAAAAGTGCAAACACCACAAATCTGAAGAACCATTTCGGCTCTATCACTTGTAATTTTGGGCCTGCAATATTATTTGGCCCACACTATAATTGTGGCATACAATTTACAATATAAACAATTAAATCGTTAATCGCAATTATTAGTACGACAATTCATTGTCAACTAAAATGTAATAATCATGACAGCCCTAGGTGACATATCATTCTATTGTTAATTATGTCCACTTTATTTATACAAATCCAGCTACTGAAAATGGACAGTGTAATGTCTTGCTAATAAATAACATAGATGTTCTACATTTTGATGTTTGTGTTCAAAGTCTTTCCAGTGTGTAAAATCTCTGAGTGTTGGGAGTTGCCTAAGTATTGCAACTTAAGCATTGAGGGAAAAGATGCAGTATTTTACTTTGAGACATTGTTTCTATTATTCTGCCAAGTGCAGAAGCATAAATCAATGCATCCTGAAAATGAATGCCTTATTTTGCTTGAAATAACCAAATGCTGAATATACTCAGGAAATAAATAGAGTAGCAATTCAATACACTAACTGTTTACAGTGACCACACTGTAACAAATGCACCCAAGGCGAGGGAAATGATTCAAGCGCAGAGCGCAGTAGGTTTATTGGAGGGCTGAGGTACAAAAAAGGTTCAGGCTGAATCAAAGGTCCAAAAGGCAAGCAATAGGTAACTAACTCCAAAAACACAGAACGGCAAAAGTACAAAGGGACTAGGCAAGAATCAAAGTTGACAAGCAGAATCAAAAAAACACTATCTATCTATCTATCCATACATCCATACATACAGTGCAGGCCAAAAGTTTGGACACACCTTCTCATTCAATGCGTTTTCTTTATTTTCATGACTATTTATATTGTAGATTCTCACTGAAGGCATCAAAACTATGAATGAACACATATGGAATTATGTACTTAACAAAAAAGTATGAAATAACTGAAAACATGTCTTGTATTTTAGATTCCTCAAAGTAGCCACCCTTTGCTTTTTTGATAGCGCTGCAAACCCTTGGTGTTCTCTCAATGAGCTTCATGAGGTAGTCACCTGAAATGGTTTTCACTTCACAGGTGTGCCTTGTCAGGGTTAATTAGTGGAATTTTTTCCCTTATTAATGGGGTTGGGACCAT